>VZTO01025231.1:0-32349 GCA_013400615.1 Syrrhaptes paradoxus
TATAAATAATTATATTCCTTTGGTTGTGAAGGCAAAAAAAACATATAATCTTTTCTCTTTACTATACCAACTCTGTGGTGTTAACTTTTTATCTTGAATGTCGGCAGAGGTGAGTTTTGAGTACACATGGAGAGCAAATTTATTGAGTAGACAGTTGCTACTGTTAAATAAATCACCCTTAAGGCTGCATTTTACAGCAGAATGAAGCATAGGCCTATAAAGTACCTTACAGAAGGTGCATGGACTGTAGAGAAGGCTTGAAGAAGGGGGTAAAATGTCTTTTTAAATGCCCTTTATCCTTCCAGGTGGTTGCAGAGAGTGCTTTTTTGGGTTCACTGTCCAATGTGATGATGGTTAATTTTCCTGATTATTTTTACAAGTGTTCTTTAGCAATGACAGTTCCATTGTACTGTGCTTGTCACTCATGGGTAACTTCTGTCAGTATAGGTTTAGCTACCGATCTTGTGAAACTGAATTTTTCCTTCATAATTTTACTTAATAAGGAAAGATGGCCTATTATTTTTTTAAATATTCCTGTGGACAGCACTAGTTTTAGTGGAGCATGTTAGGTTATGTAAAATATTAATCTAGTCTGGTGATAATGACAACTTTCTATTTGGGTTTTTACAAATGGAAATATTTGAGGTTTTTCACTTAAAATACCTTAAAATACAATTTTCAGAAGCCATTTTGCTCACTTCTTTTAATCTCTGTAATTCTGTACTCTGCTGCTTTCTTCATTCACTACTTGGGATAAGTAGGGAGGAGAAACCTTGAAAATACTTAAAACTGGAAGACAGATTTTCCTTTTCTGCACGCCAGTAGTAGACTAAGTTGAAAATAAGTGGCTTGTTTTTGCAGATTTTTTGGAACATCTCTAATCACGACAATCACGTAATTGTTTGATGGAAGGCTGCTCACCACTTGGTGTTCATTTTTTGGGTGGTTATTAGCAAGCTAATAACTCTGGATGCTGTTTTGAAATTTCCTGTCACTTCTTGTCATTTTGAATGGAAGCAGTGGGTGTCACTCCAAGGGGTCCACCTGGCATTTTATACCACATTTCTCACAGGTAGTGCTGAGGTATACAGTTTATCTAGATCAGTTATACCCAGTCTTTCTACCCAGATGAACTGATACCTTCTTCAGGTGTTAAGAGAAAACATGGTTTTGGCCCCTCCTCTGCCACATGACTGGACTTTGCGTGGGGCACTACAATCATGTGCTTTCCAGAAGTAATGAAAATAAACAGGTAACTTGTACCAGCAAGTTGTATTTGGCCCTCAGGTGGAAGTTACCTGGGCAGGAGCTGTAGAATATGCTCATTACCATGCTTTGCTGAAGCTGGTACAAATGTGGAGCCCAGATGCTTTGTCACAGCCATGCGAAGGAATGGGATTTGGCTGCCGTTTCTCCTCTGTGGTGTTACTGATAAATCATTATGCCTTGCACAGCTGCAAGAGCGACTGCAGGTAGCACTCTGTGTTGCTGGTATCTGGAGTTGGTCTGTCACTGGAGACAGGTTGTTCCTGAAGCTGAGTTGTATCAGAAGCTCTTAGTTTATTTCACCATTTTGCAGAGTTTTCATCAGTGAAAGAATCCAGCAGAAAAGACCCAGCAGGATCTCTGTCACACGGATGCCAAAACGTGACATCAAAAAGCTGTTAAAACTGACAAATAGATTACAAACTCTAGTACAAATAGCATGCTGAGTCTTTTAGATTATTAATCTATTTTATGATCTCCCTTTTATAAATAAAACTATATAATAAAGTGCTTCAGGGTCCTTTCAGATGAAAGGCATTAGATAATGGCGCCTTTGGATGTTTACCTCTTGTCTGGGCCTGTTAATTCTTTTATCACCAAATGCTTTATTGCAACAGTTCTATTCTTGCCCCTGTGCAGTGTGAAACTACTTGAATGTCATCCTTATTTATTTTAACTCATTTATTAAGTTGCCTATTGTGAAGCATCTATGGCCTGACTTAAAACAGATACGAAACTCTAAAACCAAATCTCTACATAAAACTGCCAAATGAAATACATAGCCAGACAAGATCAAAAATAAATAAATAAAAAATCAAGAACAAGGACAAGCCCAACAGACCCACGAAGGGATTAGTTCTGAGCTACTCAAACGAAGATAAAAGAGCAAAAGGAGGGGACCCAAAAGAGATAAAAATAGCTCAGTTGACATAAATAAGTCTTGCAGTAAAACCATCCAGAAAAGTGAAAGAAAAGAAGTGCATGCTGACATTTCACACAAAAATGTGAGTTGTTATATAGGGGTGCAAGTCACGGTGCAACGTGGCATCCCAAGCCTGGATCGGATCCGGAGCAGGCAGAGTGCCTCGCTGACGTGACCTGCAGGCTTTGGTTTGGTTTTGCCTGGCCGTTTCGACCAGCTGCAAGGGGAGAGATTGCAACGCTGATACAAGTTAGAAGGTTGCTCTCCCAAAACACAGGTTTGCTTTCTTTGGTAGGAATTACAGTATCAGTGCCCTTATCCACCCATTAAGCATGGAAGACCTATGTACTGAAGCATTTTGCAAGTTGTAAAAAGATGCATCCTTCTGAGTTTTAGGATTTTACTGGCCTTGCTGATTTTTTTTCTCAGCTTTCTCAAGAAAAGCCCTTTGTAGCCATCAGAATGCTTTCATGTAAGTAAATGAAGACCAAGTACAAGGGCTTATCTAAAACATTCCCGTTTTAATAGATAATTTCTCCACAAATGGACACTACTTGTTATAAGATCATTTAAATGAAATCTGTGTTGCTGGCGTGTTTGTGAGCTGAACTGTAATTGTTCACCTGTGCCAGTTTATTGTCCCCAAACTGGTTAAATTATTGAAGGTGAGAGAAAAGTCTTAACATGTGACTTGGCATTTTTGATAGAGTCCTCCATGCTCCCAGCTGTAAATTTTCTAAATAAACATACCCTGAACATTATGCTGCTCTTATTATACCTTCTGGCAACCTGCGTTTGGTTTCTGCTTTGCTTAGCTAACACTTTATGGGATTCTTACTGGTGCTTATTTTTTCGACTTGTCCCATTTAGGTATTTGTTTAAATGGTACAAAGAAATAAACAGTAATAATCATAATAATTAAATATATCTTTAGTTCCACTGTTTGTTTTCCTCAAGCAGCATTCCTGAATTTTCCTCTCCTTTGTTCTCCCCTTGCAGTCAGACCCTTTTGCTTTAAAAATATTTTAATAATAATGTTACCATATTTTGCCCTTTTTTCCTTCATTCTTTTAAAATCTCTTTATGTGAACTCAGTGCTTGTGAAAGCTGGAGGTTGACTGTCCTCAAGGATAATCAGAGATGTTCTGGGCGGAGTGGATGTGCAAAAAAGGCAGCAGTTTTAAGAACTCCCGTGTCTTGCTGTCTGTGACCCTTAAGGTTTATGCTCATCTGTTGCCAATGCCAAATTCATCATAGCAATGTGAAGCCCCATCCTCTTAATTGTGCCTTTGAATGAACCCACAGATGCCCAGATAGGCAGGAGTGCGAGTAAAAGGAATATGATAAAAGCAATAGTATGTTTTACAGCCTTATATGCAATCTACTGTTTAACATGTCTTGATTTGTGTTCTTCACTGGTAGTATGTTGTGAAACTTTTGAAAGCTATTGCTGTGGTACTGGGTTTATGGTTGTGATAAAACACCTCAGTCTTCAGAGCTTTCTGAGAAACTGTTGTTTGAAAATAGAGTATTTTCTTCCTTTTTTAAAATCTTTTTTCATTTTATCTGTCGTTACGACACTTAAAAATTCTGCTTTTCCGGTGTTCCTAGTCGTTTACTTTTTCATTTTGGAATGAAATTCAGCTAGCTGGTGCTAGCATCTCCTTGACTTGCTGATCTGACTCCTTGTCTTAATTACATCAGCTCCAAATGCGGTATGTATTTCTGAAATGGCTCAGTCTTACTTTCTGCCATGCCAGCTTGATTCCTATTGCTAAGTGGTAGATTAGTTTAGGCCAGAGATTACTACTCAGACTTTCTGGTAGTAATACAATCCAAGGGGTCCTTCAAGGTCTTGAGGTGTTTGTTGCAACTGTGACTTGAGGCATTTGGTCTGGTAAGGCTCTGTGCTGAGATGTATTTTAGAAACAGATATATGTGAACCTCCCTGTGTTGTTATATTAGCTTACTTATAGATATACTGCTCGGTGTTCTTAAAATGTATCTTGTCAGGATTTTAACTTAATTATACAATTGAACTTTAGATGTGAAGAGAACAAAAGAGATAGGTCAATATTTGAAGTTTTAACTTTTGAGAAAAGGAGTGGAAAATAAATACAGAGCAAATTTCACTAGAGGTGGAGAAAGAGAGAGAGAAAAGATGGCACCGACAATTTTTAGAATTAATTTTTAGCTGAATGTCACAAGTTTGAGACAGGACAGCATGAGGTTTTACGTGTTAAAGGCTTTGTCCACAGTGGTTAAGAGCATCCCTAGAGATCAGATCAAAAGTTGAGATGGCACAGTGTCCTGTCTCTGGAAGTGACACATAGGAAAGCGTTTAAGCACTAGTAAGCTCATAGTTGGGCTTTCCTGAGA
Organism: Syrrhaptes paradoxus; assembly: GCA_013400615.1. Taxonomy (NCBI): domain Eukaryota; kingdom Metazoa; phylum Chordata; class Aves; order Pterocliformes; family Pteroclidae; genus Syrrhaptes; species Syrrhaptes paradoxus. Next base: position 4,568 of record VZTO01025231.1, read on the forward strand.
CCCTCAGTCTCCAGGAGTCTGCAGCTCAGGACCTTGCTGGGCCAGATGCACCCACTTTGTGTTGGTACAGCTTTCTTCTGTGAACTTGCCTAGCTACTTTTTGCATCTATGTACAATTTTGCCCTGTCCTGTATAGCGAATTGTACAATCTACCACTGAATTGTGTGAGAAAAGTACATTCTTTTGTTGTCTGAATATCCTTCCTTCTGATTTCCTTTGATGTTTATTTTCTGCACTGGAAAAAGCAGTAACAGTTGTTACCTATTTAGTCCATGGCACTCCTGATTTAAGAGACCTATATGATATCCCTTTATAGTTATTTATTTTTGTGAGTTGAATAGTCTGTTGCTCATACAAAATCTGATCTATCCATACATGTGAATAATATTTTTTTTCCTGTTCTCAATGTGCTTTCCAGTTGCCTTATAGGCGTTTTGAGACTAGAGGAACAAGAACTACACATAATAGAAATGAAAACCTATACAGTGGTGCAGTGCTGGTTTCTGTTTTCCCTGTGTCCGTCACCCCCTTACAGTTGTGAATGGCAGCAACATAATAATGACAATTACCACTTTTTATAGTTACAGCTGATGTGTTTCTTTGAAAGAAGGCCTAGTGGGGGACATCTTAACTGGTGATGGATAGAGGACCTGACATGGACTCCCAGTATGATTCCTGCTTCTTTGTTCCATGTAATATTTGTCAAAACAGTGGCGATGAATGATGATATGTATTTTTTTTTTCAAAGTGAAGGATGGCTGCATTCAACATGCAGATAAAAGACGCTGAACAGCTTCAAAAGCTATGCCAGTCAGTCTGGCAAAATCACATTGGCAGACCTGGAGCGTTATACGTACAGATGGGGCCTGAAAGTGAGACCTGTTTGCTTGTGGGAGAAAGGGAGCTTGGTTTGACAAGATTACCATGGAGAGCTGCTGGCTTGCTTGGCTGTGACCACCTTGCAAGAAACTTGTCCTAAATATATATATATATATAATTTTTTTTTTTCCCTGCAAGCTGTGTCTCCCTGTTGGAGGTGTGCAACCTTTGCATGCTGTGTCCTCCCTCCCCTTGGCAGGCCTGGCCCTGTGCCTGCGCCTGGGCGCGCACTCTGAAGGGTCTGCAGGGAAGCTCATAGAGAAAGCGGCTGCTTTTCCACATGGGACAGCTGGGTAAGAAGAGCACAAAGCAGGCAGGGCACAGGCTGTGAGTCCTGCTCATTGCTCCCGAACAAGCCCTCCCTGGCACCAGGATTCTGGCGGGATTCTGTGGTGGGGAGGTGTGTGCCTCTGCTCTGGAAGCCCATCTCGTACAACTTGGAGAAATCTTAAATTGTAGGCTTGAAGCTAAACAGAAGTTACTTACCTGTTGGCTTAAAGGTCAAGGTTTTTTTTGTTATAGGGTTGGCAATTCAGAGCAGCTGTTCACTCAACAAGTTAATGGAAATAAGGGTGTTTGAAATGTTGTGAGATTCTTCTTTCTGGCATCTATGGCCTTTATGTGTTTAAAGTTTTACTGTAGTCCATTATCCTCATCTTACACTTGTGTCATGAGAAATAAGATAATCTTTATTTGTTTTAAAATCTGAGCATTTAAAAATGTGTTTATGTAGGCAGTATACTTGATCCGTCTCTCTTGACTAGGTAGCGGTTCTGCATTATTTTGCTAAGCTTGCTCCAGAGTAATACTGATGTAGTGAAGTATTGATCTGTTTTCTGGCAACTAGTTTTTGTGGCTGCTTTTCTCAGAAAGATCTCAGGTGTGCGGGGAAGAATGTGTGTATCTTGGTAGAGGTGTCCACCATCCGGACTTCAATCATGCTGCATACAGTGGTGAAAGAACAGCACACTGTTTCGTGGTAAGGCTACTTTACTCTGATTTCAGCTAGCAGGTTGCTTAATTCGGTAATATTTGTCCACCTTGAAAATGGTGAACATTTTTTGAAGTTCGAGTGAGGAAGATATTAATTGTCTAGTATCTGTATTGTTGAATAGAGTAAAATAAATGTATGGAAATTATGCAACCATATGAGCGTGTTCCCTTGAAAAGATGCTAAAATGCAGAGTAGGTGCAGGATATGGACGCCTACAAACTAGAGCAAATGTACAAAGGAATAAAATTGCTGTAAGACAAACATTGTAGAGAACAGAAAAAAAACTAGTGCACAATAGCAGTTAAAGGGCTAAAATCTAGAAAACAGTAATTGTATTGTGGAATGGAAAAAGATAAATTTAACAAGGGAATGCAGACATTGAACATAAGTGAAGTTCTTGCAGCCTTAATTGTTACTTAAATTTAATTTAAAATGTCAAAGGCACTTGTTTCATTGTCACTTAAATCCTTGTTAAAGTCTGATTTTTTTTTTTCTTCATCTGAGTAGAGATCTGAGTAGTGTCCGGTGACAGGACCAGAGGCAATGGGTGCAAACTGAAACATGGGAGGTTCTGTCTGAATGTCGGGAAACACTTTTTCCCTGTGAAAGTGACTGGGCACTGGCACAGGTTGCCCAGAAAGGTTGTAGAGTTTCCTTCCTTGGAAATACACAAAAGTTGCCTGAACATGGTCCTGGGCAACTGGCTGTAGGTGCCCTTGCTTGAGCAGGGGCTTGCACAAGGTGACCTCCAGAGGTCCCTTCCAACCTCAACCATTCTGTGATGATGCAAAAAAGATCTTTTAATTATAAAAGGAGTCTTTTATTCCCATTTGCATAATGTAAACAGCTCAGCCAACATAGTTGACACTTGTAAAAAGAAAAATTCACCTTCAGATATTAAAATGAGCTTTCCAACCAAGTAAATGTTTAAAACTGATATGTTTCAGTGATAAGAGAGGACTGAAGGGAAGCTTCAGACCACAGTGTGAATTTGAGGCTGTCTCCTGCAGCTGTAAAATGGAGGTTTTGCATAACACTGTTGGTTAAATCTGTCTTGTTATGGAGGGTAATACTCAGCAACAGCCATGGTGGGGTCTTGTTAGCATCAGTGAGTAGGTATTTGGTGTTTGACTCACTGGAATGCTTACTAATGTATTCTTGGGTGAGATATACAGATTTTTGTGCAAGAAATTATTTTTTTAAAGTAGAAGTGCAAAATTAATGAGATCTTAATTGCCATCCAAATTAGATTATGTGGCAGCGCTTAATGTATAAATCCATTGGCATCAGTGCTTGATCTAAAATGGTGATGACTTTGATACTAAAATGTAAAGTGCTGGCATTTTAAGATTACTCACTTTAGGAAGTTTATTTACTTGCATGAATTTGTTCTCCAGTTTCACTCTCCCTGTGATTTCCTTCTATCTTCTACAGCTTGTGTTGCTTGGGATAGATGGGTTGTCTGAGAATAAAGCTGAACTTTTAATCATTTTTCTCAGATCACTTAATCACTCTTTGTGGTGCTGGTTTCCTTAACTGATGCATTCAGTTTTTAGATTTTCCTTTTTCTGAGTCTTCAAGACTCAAATTGTTTCCCAGTGTCTAAATTTAAATTCTAATATTTCTTTACTTTTTTCTGAATTGCCATAAGTATCTTTTTATTATTAAAAAACCCACACCTAACATGAAATCCTATCTTCGTTCCCTGATAGGTGATGCAGCAATAATCAAATATATTGTATCTCATTCTCTGTATAGGAGATTTACATAACACTTGAGTCTTCTGTGACTGTGAAGCTTAATAAAATTTATACTGCATCTTTGCTTTGATACAGAAGTTACTGTTTTTCAAGATACTGGATTTTGCTGCTTATACTGCCTCCCTGTATCGCTGTAACTGATGGATGCAAATCCATCTGCAATTCAGATGACTGTCTTGCTTCATGCTGCAAGATAAATCTGATTTCTGTGGAACAGCTTGAAATAATACTTTAACACGAAACAATATTTAAGCTTAGGAAAAGGGGATTGCTTTTGCTGAGAAACCAGATTTGAACTTTGAAAGAAAGAAAATACTGTGGAAGCTGAAGTTCTTCTTAACATTTGAACAAATCAAGGGAAGAAAATGTAGCTTTCCGTTGGATTAAGCAAGAACATGCTTACTATTTAGTTTGCCTTTTCAGATTTCAGCATTTATCAGAAAAGATGCTGTCCACATTTAAAAGCGAAGCCATCCAATTGTGGATTCTGTACTGGTTCATAAATGGAAAAGATTCAAAAAGTTAACTGCAAGTGAAACTAGTCAGTTGGGATTAGATTGCTTCAGTCAGTGGAAAAATAAATGTCTCTGGGAATCTAACATATGTTTACTTGGAAAAAAAATTGTGATAGTAATGAAGTCTATTTGCAGAAGCTGTTAACAGCAGAACCTTCACTTAGGAAGTCTGGTAGCAAGCGCCGTGTAGTTAAATGCTTTGACTTGACAGCGGAGCATAAAGGATGCTGGCTGTGGCTGCCCTGCAATTGTGGTGGCGTTCAGGTGTGGTGAAAGAAATGAGATGGAAGAACAGAGCAGAGGAAGAAAGGAGATTAAAGCAGAAATTCTCAATAATAATAATGAGAAAGAAAATATCCAGCAAGACTCCCTTTCTCTTTGTCCTTCCTCCCATTTGATGGTCTTGAGAAGTAGTGTTTGCACCAGAGCAGGGAATGGCCTTTATTTTCAGCAAATGTCTTCCAGGAATTTTCAGTGGTGAATAAATAGATCTGCTCCATGGCTGGGACTGGATGTTTCTTTTTATAGGCAGAATCTATTTTTGTTATGGCCTATTTATAATGCTTTACTTTCTTTAGTTCACTGGAGAAAAGTAGCTTGTTTTTCATGAGAGTTGTCTTTTTGTAGTCACATTTTCCATGGCTTTGGAAACCTCTGCTCAGTTGTTTCAAAAGGTGGTTTTTGTTTTTTTTTTTTGGTTGATGACTTGAAGCAGCAGTAACTTCTAGTTAGGAGACCAAGCTGTTTGGTGGCTAATAGGCTTATTTTAACATTAGTGGTTTTAATTTTAATTAATCTGCAGATTATTTCATTGACATCAAAACAAAAATAATTTGGTGCTAGTATTTATTTCTAGCTATTTGCTTGTCAATGCAAACAATGATGAGAAGTTATTTTAATCCTCATGTCAGGGTCTTTGTGACTTAGAATAATTAAATTCTTCAAATCTGTAAGAGCCCAGTGCATCATCTAGTCTGGCCACCAGTAGGTCACAAACTGTAATACCAAGCTCGGAGCAGAATTCAGTAATTTGAAAATTGGTCACACAACTTGGTATCTTCTCTTGCAGTTGAAAAAAGTACATTCCTTTTGTCTCAGATGTTGCAAGTTTCTGTTTCATTGAGAAAATCAAAATTACAAGCCCTTACAATATTTTTTTCCTACTTCTGAGTAAATATCCAGTGGCAACATTATCGATAATCTGTAAATTGAGTTAAAGTGTTACTGAACTACTAACCCTCTCCCATGTAGCTGTCAAGAGAAATGCAGAGGGCTGCTTGAGACAGAATAATTGGTAGGAGTTAATGGGACCCGAAAGCGGTCTGCTTGTAGCTGTGTGCTAGGATAACCAGGTGCTTCTCTCCCAGTATTGTCTTTCTCATGTTAAATTTGTGTCTTCTAAGTGTCTATCATTGTTCTAATGAAAGACTGCAGAAGTTTCACAAAATCAATTATTTAAGTTTTTCCTTTGGGGAAAGGGAAATTGAAGTAGTGTTTAATGCGATTGCTGAATTGCTACCAAAAGCGCCCCAAATCAGTTCTTTACGTGAGAAGAAATCTCAACACGTGCTGTCACTTTTCAGCTTCTGTATGGACTACGGAGAGATGAAAATATAAGTGCAGTACATCTGAGTTATACCTTTTAAACAACCACTGTGAAAATCACTTAAGTTATCCTAAATTCCTAGAAAATTAATGCATTCAGTTTGGTTTATGAAAAAGAAGAAACTTGTCTGCATAATGGCTATTCTTGGAAGTATGTGCGTGAGTGAATTGGTTGGTTGGTTTGTTTTGTACATTGCCTATTTTTTAGAGCTCAGAACAGGTACAGAGATTGTCACCTAGAATATTTTTAAGTTTCAGGGCACTTTCTAAAGGGAGAAAATGAATAATTAAGCAATGAAATAATTTGTGAGGAGCTTAGTGAAAATCTATTTAGTTTTTGCTCATCCTACTTAAACTTGATTTGTATGCTGCCTGTAGGGCAACAGCACTACTGTGCATTTTAATAACATAAAATAAGTTATTAATTTTGGAGTGTTAACTTGACAACATTTCTATGCAGTTACTGTCTCTTACAGATTGGTTGTGTTTCTTTTTTCTTTCTCACTCTGGCATTGGGGTGGGACTTCAGAACCTGTCACCACTGGTTCATATTCCGGCAGCAGAGTGGTAACTGAGTCGAGCGCTGGGCTGAGCATGCAGCTCTGTAGCAGTCCCAGCTGCTGCAGTCCTGGGCAGGCAAGCTCTGAGAAAGAGAGCCAGATTTTGCTCTCAGAAAAACTGGAGCAACATCAGTGAAGCCACTTGCATTGAAAGCTGCTTAATACTTCGTTAACTGTCCACGTCTCCTTTTGGGCCGTGCTAAACTGGGCACTTCTCCACAGCCGGTGTGATGATAGTTGCCATGGAGAAGAGAAAGAATTGCATTATTTTTACTACCTTTCTTGATGTACGGTGGCCAAGAAAGGCACAAGAATTGGCTTCAGAAGCACAAGAAGTTTGTCAGCTCTCCAGGAGCTTTGAGGGTGAACCAGAGATTTTTGAGTCAAATCTTGAGCTCACTGAAAACAATGCAAATTCTCTTCTGATTCCAGTAGAATCATTCGTGGCTTTAGCTTTAAAATAAATAACATATTTGTGAAAAGATGGATTTCCTTAAAAAATATTCTGTGTAATAATTGTTGTCTTCAAGGGTTTTTTCTTCAGGAATATGAACTAGTTAATAAAAGAAATGCTGCTGTATTATTATATGATCTTTTATTGCACATAGCATATTAGTGACAGATGGCAATTGTCGCTAATTTTATTACTACTGAATAAGCAACTCTGGAATGAGCTTTCTTTTTGTGTCTTGATACCTTTTATTCTTACTGAGGGGAGAGTCCAATACCCAAATGGTTTGATGTACTGAAGTTGAAAGCATCTGTGATGGTAAGCTGTCTTCTCCCTCATGACATGCTTTCATTTTGTCTAAAATGAGATTGTACTAGGCTGTTGCTTGGCATGTTGCACCTGTTCTAGTGTTGAAATGAGTGGGTACATTATATTTTAAAAATTGTGAAAGAACGCTATGGCAGATGAAGTATTGAGTGCATGAATGTCACAACTTCTTGAGTTAAATTTGTGTCACACGAGTTCTCTACTTGATACACATATATGAGGAATAAGTCTTTAATTACACAACCACGTAGTGGGGTTTCCTCCCTTTTCTACTGCAGAATACCTGCTCTGCTTGCATTTACTCTGGGAGCCTCCAGAACCAGCTTGGAGTTACCACTTGTGATAGTAGTTGATGCTCAAAAGTAAAACGACCTCAAAATGTCTGGACAAGAGAAGTGCCAACCCGTGTTAAGTGCTAAATTCACTACCATTTGCCTATGATATTGTAGGATTCCTGGCAAATTGTTTAAAAAATAATGTTTTAATCCCTGATTGGCATGCAGTAAGGTGTTAACAAGGCTTAAAATCTGTTTATTAGAGTTGTAGCACATGAGCACAGAAATGTATGTCAGGAGATTGGCAGCTAGAAAGAACTATGCCCGTTTCACATATCAAACTAAAAGGTGCTAAAAAAGAAGAAAATATTTTTTTCTACTCTGTATTATATTTAGAGAAAGTGAAATTAAAAATAAATGTCAGTACAAATTAATGAAGAATTGACCTGAGTAGGTGTTAAAGGGTTAGAATCATGCTGGTAAGAGATGATAATAGGCTTTAGTCCCACAGTTGACCTCATTTTGGAGATACTTGCAGTGATCTCTTTTCTGGAGCCAGTTAACTGGGCTGGGGTTGACCTCTGTAAATGCTGCAACATGGCGAGTGTTTGCACAGGCGCTGACAGAAGAGCAGATTAGGGAAGATAAAGAGTTGCTGTGCATTGCTCCAGTTTATGGTCATTTTTCTGTGTGTGTGCTCTTAGCCTGCAGCAAGTATTAGATAATTTGTGTTAGCTCATTGAATTTACTCTTAGTGACTGAAGTTGTTTGCTAATGCTGGCCTTGGACATTAAAGCTAAGATGATTTTAAGGGACAGGTAGGCAGTTGTGCTCTCATCAGTTCCTCTGCATCAGATCTGGTGCTTAGCAGGTGCAGGGAGAGCCAGCCGAGCTGGTTGAGCCCACACAGAACTAATTCTGTGGAGGGATTAGTGCCATGTCTTCCCTTTCTGAGGCTGCTGTCCGTTTTACTTACTAGGATTATTCTGTATATGAGCTATTCATTGAATGATTTTTTTTTTCTCTCTTCAGATTGTGTTTAGCAGTTTATGGGCACTCAGTCTTCTGCACTGTAAAGATTAATCTGCTAAGCTCATCATGTGGGTTTTATGTGGCAATGGTTGGGTTTTAACATAGCCTGTGTTTGGTTCTGAATGCCATTTGAAGAGGAAAGGAGAAACCCAAAACCATCCTGTATTTTAGAGAGCAGTAGGAAAGGAACTGAAGGAAGACTGTGTGGAAAGCAGTTTTATAGAAGCTGGGGTCCTGCTTGCTCTGACTGTTCAGGGTAAAAAAGGTAATGAACCTATGTTACTCCAGCCTAGAAAAATGAATTTTAAGGGTGTGTGGATTAAAAGCGCAAGAGCACTTAGCCAATAAACTGAATTGCCAAGGGAGATAATAAAATTGTTAATTTAAGCCCATGTAAGCATAGGATTGATCAGACTCACATCCATTAAAAGCTGTCTTAGGGCCAGTTGCGTCGTTTCTGAGATGCAGCAGCAGGATGGCTGGCTGAGCAGCTGAGGAGTTCTTCTAAAATCAAAAAAATATATGTCGTATTGGTTATTTAATGGCTGTGGTAAATACAAGGTTCAGATTAAACTCCTGTCGATTTAGATGCTCCCATCTGAGCTGCATCTTTGGTGTCAGCTCAGCTGAGCAGGTTTGGCTTATAGAGGGAATGGAGAGGCTTTGTTTTCTCTGGTCTCAATTGTAACCTTTCTTATTGTTATTAGATGAGACATTTTCTCAGTCATTTCCTTGCAGTGAATTGTTTCTGCTCTTTTCATTTGCAGGTTGGATTATGTCTGGATAAAAAGGCTGGGGTTTTTAGTTGCTTTGAAAGCTTGCTCCTTTATGGCCAAGAAAGCTTCTCCCCACATAGTGGGCAACTACAAGTTCTCAGGACCTCTAGTGTTCCTCAGCATTATCCATAAAAGCTCACAAAGGCAGAAGACAGTCCTTCAGTAAGCAATACGTGGTGGTTCAGTGCCAGCTCCAACTGTTCGCTCTTTTGTAAGAGGCTGTTTTGGCTAGTCATTTAATCTTTTTCTGTTTTGGTTTTCTCTTTGTAAAATGTGAGTAATATGAATTCCCTTTTAGCATCCTTTTGTTTGTATGTAGATTTTAAACTTCTGAGACTCTTTATTACAGTGTATTTGCACAAAATTTAGCACCGTGGGATCCTCATCTTAGCTGAAGCCTCAGAGCGCTATCGTAAGTAGTAGCAGAAATAATAAACTGAATTTCCTATTTATCCTTACCTTAAGTAAGAGAGCTCTTGAGGCTGGTACTTAGCATAAGACCCAGCAGACTGCTGAAGGCTTTAATCAGGAAACTCTTATATGAACTCACCAATAATGTATTTAAATTTATGAGAGAGTTAATTTTTCAGCCATATATGCTCAGTGTAAGCCCTCACTAAGAGAGAATTCACGTTCAGAATGTACAGTTCATTTAGGCGAATTTACAAAAATATTATGAAGATTGGGAACGATACAGTTTGGCATTAAAGAGAGGAAACCCCCGAACACTAAAAGTTCTGGCCTTAGTGTTAAATTTTGTGTGTTTGGCTTTCTTCTAAGCTCAGAAATACATGGTTAAAATGCATGAACTACTAGTCTTCTGTGATGCTTTTTAGTGATCAGAAAGTTGTGCCTGTGAATAATAGCATTGTGTTCCAGTTTAGATCAGGCTGAGATATTAAAAAAACAGAAGTGTTTTTTCTTTCAGGTTTTTCCCCCTAGTTTATGTGTAGAGAACAAAAAGAAAGCCTTTAGCAAAGCCTTTCTGTGTGGCATATTTTTTCCTTTATGGAGGATAGTGGTTATTCTGAAAGAAAGAGGCCATTAGCTTCCCAAGGCCAGATTGCTTCAGGTGCACTGGGATGTGGCTGTCCCTTTGCGGTACGGTTCTTAATGGAATACAGAGCAAAAGTCATCAGTCCCTGTTAATTTAGAGTGAGTGGGGGAAGATGCTATTAATCCTTAAATAGATAAATAGGCAAAATTTCTGAATGATGCATGAGATTTCAGGGAGCTTTTACAAGATGTGAGGGTGTCTTACATTAAGATACCTTGGGACACAGGAATGATTTGAAGCAAGATTTTCAGCATTTTAGTAGCCTGGTTTTGGTTTCATTTATATCTAGGCTTACCTCCATGTTCTGCATTTTGTGCAAGTATTGCGCCTGCTGATGTCGGTATACGTGGTATTATTCATATATAACTGTGGTTGAATCTTTTGTTTACTTGGAAAGCCTTACAACATGTAAAAATGGTAGTTGGTATTTCTGCGGTACCAGGAAGATCAAAGCTTGAAAATTGTACTTGTAGATAGATACAGATATAAATACTATTCCCTCACCCCATAATTGGGTTGTTATAGTGCCTTTGGTATTCCTTATAGATATTAAACCTAGTGTGCAGTCACAGGAATCAGATGGACAGTTGTCAGTTCTGCTGTCTTATTGCATGTTTTTTATTTTCCTAATGTTAGTGGAAAGGGCTACCTGTGGGATCAGGATACACTTTGTATCCCTGTGGGCTTTGGTCAGTTTTATTACTAGTGACTAGGAGTATGTTTTTGTTTTAATTATTATAACCCTGCATAGAACTGTAGGTGTTTATAATGTTTGCATATGAAGAGGTGTCATTTATATTTATAATGTTTATGCCATAAACCCTTTACATAGAGCCTTTGAAGGAGCGATAAGGCTGCAGCAGGCCTGTGCAATAATCTTGTCGTCCTTAAATTATTTTTCTGAAGCCCTGCGTCTCAAGCTATCAGGTGGGATATTTTCATCTGTTTTGCTGATGGCGTTCCCTATGTCTGCTTCCAGGGCAGCCACAGGCAGACCTCTTTAGAAAAACAGATGAAGCGGTTTATATACTGCATTCTATTTACTCCTGATGAAATCAAATGGCCTTGTGTCCATGACTTCAGTTAAAAAGAGAAGTTTATTGAGAACCTCTGAATAGAATAAAAAAAGTAACAAATGGTGCTGTATTCCCTCACTGGTTACCTTTTCAATATCATATGGAAAGATTTCCTCTGAAGTGGAAAGAATTCACTGCAGCTGGTTTACATAGAGGTGATTCACTTCTTCCCTGAAGAATTTACAAATAAAAAAAAATTAAGTACACCTCCTATGGCCTTGAACATCAGAACTGGGACACCAGAGTAACTAACATGTAATATTTATCAGGTTTTCCAGTGTTCCTTCCTGAGCAGAAACATGTGACTGGATGTTATATTTAATGCACATGAAAGGGCAATTAAAAAATATATATAACTTGAAATTCCATTGCAGTTACTGAATTTGGAGGATAAATCTGACACTTGTTTCTAACTCTGCAGTCAACTTCAGCATGAGATGTGCTGGATGGGGCACAAAGACCTGCTGATCAAGATTCCTCATGGACAAAGCTTGAAACTGAAAGCATGCTTCACCTGTCAATGTCTGCATAATGTATAAGATTAGACACGTTTACACAAATACTGGTGTGAGTGTGCTGTACTTAATGACTATATACAGTGCTTTGTCATGGAAAGATTTATAGGATTAGGATTGCCCCTAGGTCATTAGCTGGAGGAGATGCTGAAGGGACATCGGTGTTTCTTGGCAGAGTGAGTCAGATGGTGCATGGCATTCAAACCTATGTAATTAGTGCATGAAAAGTCATCATCTATTCACTTCATTAACTGTACTTTTGTCTTGAGATGGAAGGGTTTAAATTTGTCTCTTGTAACTGTAATATTGGTAACTGATTGAATTGTCTGCTTGAAAAGTTTGTTCTTCTAATTGGCTTCTATTATAATTATTTAAGAGTTCAATTAGTTCTGTAATATGGCTGCATGGTCTAATAATCATTAAAAAACCTGTCAAAATGAGTAATTTTACAGGTCTGTAAATGTTATGTTGTATCTTGAGTGTTTATTGTCTGTCACTCATCCGCTTTACACCTACCTGTAGGCATGTAAACTAATTTCCCATACAGGAAGGCTTTCACCCTGGATGCATTTCATTATGTATTTTCTCAAGGTCACCAGTGGCTTTCCACCTGTTCCTTTACTCTCTTCATCTCTCTCTGATTTTTAGTATGTGGCCAGTTAGATAATGTTAATCTTAAAGCACCAGTTGACTGAGACAGTTGACTCAGACTTGCAGCCAGGCTTGGAAGAGCATGAGAGCAACTTCCATGAATGCGTGCCCAATTGTAAAGAGCCTGTCAAAGAAAATTACTTCAGCATCTTTACTACTAAAGTGGTGGTTATTATTTGAAATTCACCTTTTTCAAATGCTAAGAAATAGATAAGTTTTTGAAGGTGCTTGAATTTGTAAAATCTGGATGTTTGAGGGTAGCTTTTCATTGACCTAACTGTTTCTGCCATGTTGCAAGAAAGGAGTATGTAGCAAACTGATCTTTATTAGTTGCCATGGGCAATCAACTTTTTTTAGTGACCTCACATCAGAATTTACAGAAAAAAATTTTTTGAGATGCAGACATTTTCTTTCATTTTAATACGATAGAGATTTGCCCTAACTTAGATTTGAACACAAGCTTCCTAGCCTTTAACAGCTGAAGGCAGGAGTGGCCTCGGTTTTAAGAAGGAAACAAAGAAAAGAATGGAGAATGATAGAGCCCTTCTTTCAACCACAGGACGCTGCTCTTCCACTTGTCCTCGGCCCTCAAACCACACTTACATCTCCAGTAGTGTTACAAGTAGTATCTCCAGGATCTCGTGTTCAGGATTTCATTTAAAAACTGAAGGAGACCAACTGCAGAGAGCAAAGCCTGCCCTGTAGCTAGATGTAAGCTCACTTTGTTCATCGCTTTCCTAATCTGTAAGAGCTTTAGTTCTCTCCTGTATATTGTTCTTCTTTGCTTACGAACCTGGAAAGCCAGATACCAGTATGAAGAGTACATTGTGTCATGTATGGAGGAGATACGGAAAAGTGCACCCACTAGCAACCTGTAGGGATGAGGCTGTAGCCTAAGGGTAATGACTTCAGAGTAAGGAAAAAATATTTTAGTGAAAACGAAAGGACTGCGGTTTTTATTTTTCTTTTAAACTTCCTGAAAGTGTGTTTGTAAGCAGATGAGTCCCGTGAGCGTTATGGCTCTGAAGTTGGGCTCCTGGGCTGTGCTCAGCAGGGACCTTCATGTCTGTATCCCGACATCAGTCACTCGGCCAGAGCCTGGTGGAGGGACTGGCATCTGTCCGATCCATTCATCAGCTCTGAGTGCTGTTATTACTTTGGAGCTTCGAACAGACACAGATAATAAAAATAAATTATTTTCTGGTTAATCGTATGGTGCTGAAATGCAAGTAAACCACTGAAATCATTGCTAGAACAAAATATACAGGGAGGAGAGGCAGGAGTATAAAATTGGGAGAGACATACACTGATAAAAGAGGTGAAGTGTCATGGATGTTAAGTAGATGAACAAAGGTGAGGAAAATATACATGCTGTAGAAACTCAATATCAGTTTACATTGTAATGTCAGGGTTATACTTTATAGCTGGAGCTAGAACTCCATCATAAATCCTGACTAATCTGATCTCTAAGTAATGGACTGAGGAATGACTCACTCCTCCTCCAAATTTATATGCTGTTATTGTTAATATAAGAATGTGTTGCCTGTTATACTCAGTGGAAATGCAGGTGTTTTCCCAACTATTTTGAATGCCATGGAACTTCCCTAATCATGGTTGCCAGTGAGAAGGATTGCACTGGCTTGTGCTATGAACCAGCTTCGTGGAATACCCTGGAAAACATGCTGAGATGCTGTCTGCTACATGCCTTCCCAGGCGTTCCTTTAAATTGCCCTGAAATTCTTCTTAAGTCAGGTTAAGGTAAAAGCAAATGTGTTTTTATTTATAAAATTCACATTATACAATGCAGCTCAAAAAATGTGAGCAATGTAAGAAAGGAAACCATGCAATTATCTGCCTGTTAGGTTAAATTGGTATGTATGGAGTTGCTCGTAGGCTGTTAGAAGTTGACATCTCCCTGGCTGAGGGGCCATTTACAAGGAAGTTTCAGGTCTTAGATTGCAGCAGTGGAAGAGGGTTAAGGAAAAATAGGAAAAATACAAGCTCTTACACTCCAACCACTTTTTGCTGTTTGCTTGCATTTCATTTGTAGTTAAATCTTTTGTCCTTCTCCCTCATTCCTACACTTGTGTAAGAATTACTGAACCGTAGATTATTCTGGTTTAGGTGCCTCTGATCAGTTAAATAGTCTCACTTTTTTGGAAACACCAGGATCCCTTTGGCTAGAATCCTGTAAGGCAGTAAGCTGCCTTTTTGTTAGATTACATCCTGTCCTTGATTAAACTTTTACTAAAATGTTAATTTATTGAAGAGAAAAGCTGTGGTTCTCACCTGGTAAGGATACAGGAAAATCTCAGGTTGAAGCCTTTTCATGCTCTGGACCTTGCAAGCATTCAGTTCAGCAGCTTCATACAGATGCATGAACTAAGATTAATGTGTATATTAGTGGCTCTTCAATGAATCTAGATGTGCCTCTCTGTAGTCCACTTCGGCATTTGCCATGGATGACTGTCCACAACTCTTTTTTATTTTTTCTTTGAAGAAACTGTTAGCCTTCTTTCCTTTCTTGTTTTCCTGTCGTAGATCTGAGCCCATTGCTTCTCATGTGATGGCAATGAAAAGCTGTGATGCCAATTGTAGGCTCAGTTTCTCAGTCTGTGATGTTGAAGCTTTTCCGATATAATGATGAGTCACTTTTGACTGTATTAACATACAGCCAACGCAGCGGGTAATGTACTATTACATACTAAGCTTTTGTAATTAAGGATGCCAGGACTTATCTTATGGACTGGAGACTGTTAGAACTCCACAGCTGGTTTCCAGGGGCCATGTAGGAGACATTACCTGAAAAATCTGGTGTCTTTGTATAGCTGCATGATTGAAGTCAGTAGGTTTGCCCTTTGCACTTTGAAGGGAATAATTCTCATATTGCTATTTTTAATCTTGTACAATTTTTTTCATTTGCCATTGCCTTAATTTTTTGTAAACTAGAGCTAATTACAATTCCTCCTTTGAGAGGAACCATTATAATAATTGCAAACAAAAAAAAGGCTGCAAAGTGTATTGCCACCCTGAGCTATAAAAATACTATGGAAATGTGAACTGTATCTTGCATAGATCTGTAATCTTTCAGGGGTAAGATTAGCCTTTGATGGGACCATTCAGTGAAACTGCATTTTGGAGAGGTCTTTAAATTTAAGATGGTATGACTTTAAAATAGAATTTTAAAATAGAATAGCATAATGTTTGTAGTAACCATTCTGACTGAAATGCTAAAATTATTATATTAGATTTGACACCTATTTACTATCTGTAGCAACTTTTAGAAAAGTCTCATCTTCTGATGTTTCTTAGCTGTTTGGATGACTGCATTATGTGATTGTGTTTTGATATGCTCCCTATCTTTGTCTTGTCATTTGGTGCTCGATTGAAATAAAATAGCTGCATGCCTTGTAGTTATACACCTTTGCCGAATGAGTCTTTGCTCTTTTGCTCAGAACCAATGTGGTGAGGGACTGGTGTTGGTGAGGGAAAGCAGCTGCTGTTCTTGGCAGCTTAGGAGGTATTATGTGTTTCTAACAGTAATGCTGGAAGTCAAGCAGGACTTCTTCAAGTCAGCAAGTTTTGCTCTCTGTGAACTTGACTATGGGCTGTCCTATAGTAACCCCGGTGTGCTGTCTTATTAAACAGGGCAGCATTGCTGAGTGTGTATTTTTGGTATCTGGAAAAAAACATCTCACTTGAATGGTTGCTGGATTTGTTTGTTTATTTTTTAGGCACGCTGTTGAATGAATGACTGCCAATGCCTCAATAAATAGCTCAGCAAAAAAAGCATCCATATGGTTATTTGCTTAGCTTTGGAAAGGAAGAATCCAGCATTGTGTTTATTTACATGGTGTAAATCCCAAACCCCTCTACTAACTTCACTGGTGTGTCTTTGTACATACTTTTTCTTTCAGAGAGTTTCTGAGAGCAAAACACAGCCTATAATTTAACAGCAGAAAGACCCTTCTGAAAGAATGTTTTTAAAGGTAATTCGCTTGCACTGAACTGGTGAATTGAGAGCTCTTTACATTATTTGGCATAGCTTTTATTTTTGATTTACAACCAGTGAATGCTGGAAGTTACTTAATACTTATGCTAGCAAAAGGCAAAGAGTAAATCAACAGCTTAACGATGTCCTCCTTTGATGACTTTTTGCTCTCTTATATTTAATTTTACATTGAATTAAGTGTTCCTTAGAGTAATTCCGATGTTGATTAGTTAAATGGATTATTCATGACGGAAAAAAGTTTTAATTGAAGTGAAAGCATCTTCACATATATGTGTACAAATCTAAGCAGTATTTATTTTGTAAAGCTTGTGTATTTTTAGAGGACTTACGGCAGCAATATGACTGTTCACAGCAGGAATATGATGTTGAGGAGACATTTCTGATACACTTCTGTTACTGAAGCTACAGTTGCTGATTGGAGATTTTGGTTAGACTAATAGAAATTATAATTAAACCGTGTGTCTTCCTGCAAATCTGTGATTTCACAGTTTTCAAATTATCTAAAATAATTGGCCAAGTGGGCTTTGCACACACAGGTCATGCTCCAGATTTAGTGTAGATAATCACAGAAATACTGTTTACGAAGGGTTTTCTCTCCATTTCAAATGGTTGTCATCAGCTGGAAATGCTTTTATCTGAAAATAAAGCACGTAGAGTAAATGGACTGGGTACTCAGGTGTATGTGACAGCCATAAGTGAAAGCTAGAACTGCTCACAAGGTAATATTTGTCATAGATATAGTTACTGAGTTCTCACTTGGGAAAAAAATGTTATTGAAGTGTTTTGCTATACAGCATTTTTACATTGGCTGCTGACTAGAGAGGAACTGCTGGGGAAGAATGTGAGCAGGATTCAAAGCCTCTGATTTCGTAGCGCTCACCCAGGAGCACAGTCTAGAAAAATAACTTGTCAGATACAGTAGATGATGTAACTGCATCAAATACTTAACCTGCATTGGGTTCATTATACTGATTTTTCAAAAGCATTTCTTTCCACCATTTTGCCTGCAAAGAGGAGTCCTTGTGTCTTCTTTCTCCTCCTCTTCTCAAATTCTGGTTGTTAACCTATGTGGAAGGCAAAGCTGAGTAATTTTAATTTCAGAAGATTTCACTGTTAGTTTTAAAATCAGTGTGTGTAAAGACGAGCAGTTGTACAGTAACAGTGTGTAAACCAGATGCTGATACTTCTATGGAAACTTCACTGTAGTGCATGAATCATGGAGAGGAGATGGTGCAGCTGGCATGTCCTCTACTGCTCCTTGCAGTACCTGCAGGTAGGGTTAACAGAGTAGATTTTGCTGGAAGGGGAATTATACCGTAGTGTCCTGGGTAAAGCAGCAAGGTACTCTCTTGGGTAAAAGTCCTGCCTGCTACTGAGGTTGTCTGACAGCTCTTGTTAGGAGTCTGTGTTTTACAGTGCCTACAAGTTTGTCAGCTGGAACCACTTGGGCTAAAATTTTTATAAGTTGTTTATCTAGCTCAGGATGATAGGATGTTTTTCTTTGAGTACTTCTATTATCTCTGTATTGTGGAGTAGGGATTTCTGTGTCTGTATTCCCCAAGTCTGTTATTTAAAGAATTTAGAACTCCTGGAAATCTGAGAAAGGCATTTTATAGTTTTTTTAGATCTTTGAAGATTTCTTCCTTATTGATGAGTATATTCCCATCTCTCTTCATGCTGGTCCAATTACAGGTGCATCTGTCCTGCAATGTAGCTCAGTGTGATGGTCCCTGATGCTACGGGGATGAGGTTGCACTGTTTCTACTTTGTCTGCTTCTGCATTGAGACAACTGAGGTGAGGGTGGGAATAGAGAAAACAGGGAACACAGGCAAGATGAAAGTGATGTAGATGAAGTGAAAGAAGGTGGGAGGGCAGAGCAGAGGAGCCATTTGTGAGGAAGAGCTGTGGTGAGGGGAGAGAAGTGAATTTGTTTGGGAAAAGAGATAGGAAGATGAGATAAGGCATAGCTGAGTCCAAAATGGAAAGCCCATCAGGGAGGTAAATGGAAAGCCCATCAGGGAGGGTGGGAGTGGGAACTGGCAATGGGGAAAATTGAAGAAATGGTTGAGGGATGGTTCTTCAGAAGGACATGGGGAAGTGGAAAAAAGGAGACCAGAATGAGGTTGGACAAGGATTTGGTGGTGAGGTAGAAATACGATGGGGCCCAGGACAGTTTGGATAGAAAGGGGCTAAGGAAATTTAACCACGGTGTGAAAAGATGCAAGATAACAGTACTAAATGTCATGGTCTGCCATAGCTATGATAAACCCTGCATTCATGAGTCTCTTGTCGTCAAATACCTGGAAAGCCCACCAGTAACACCTCCCAGCACTGGGTAGAGGTGGGGAGCTACAGGGACAGCAGGATGCTAACGTTACAGCTTGCTCTGTTCATATGGCAGAGATATGGGAGATCAATGTGCAAACGCCATTAAGGTAGGAAGATCAGGTGTTCAGGGTTATAAAAATGGGAGAATTCAGGTGATTCTTTCGACCCCATGTAAGATAGAAGAATCTGAAAGTACCAAAGTAGAATTACCGCCATGTTATCCAGTTGGTGCTATTTAAATGTTAGTGTTTGCTCTCTGTTGCTGGTCAGCGGTGTCAGATCTTTGTTATTCTGCCTGTACAGTTAACATAGGAACCCACCACCCAGTGGGAGATACTCGTGGTTTGGAACTCCAGATGCACAGGTTTTAATCCCAAGTCTGCCACTTGCAGGCTGTGTCATCTTGGATTAGTTAATTCACCTTGGTGTTCTTTATTTTCCCCACCAGTAATTTGGGGATAATGATTTCTAACCACCCTCTAGAGGCCATTGAGCTCTCTGAACACCACAGTTCATGCAAGAGCTGAGAGGTGCTGGTGGTGGTGTTATGAATGACAGTTTCTTTCTCTCTGACTGGTGACTGCTTCTTTTTTCTCTTTGGATCATTGTGTGACTGTGGTAGGACAGAAATTGAGAAGAAAGGAAGGAACTGCTGGGGACGATAGGAACAGTATAACAGGGCCAGCTTTCTGTCTGTTATCCAGACCCACTGCTCAGCCAACACTGGATGCGTTTGTGTCTGCAGCTGGTCTGACTCAAACTTGTTAGAGTCATTTCAAAGACACACAGGCATCCCTAATGACACTCAGTTTATATGAAATAATTTTGAAGAATCTGGCTTTATTAAGTAGTTTTGAGTGACTTGGACTCTGGCACTGCGTGCTCGTTTCGTAAGCGATGTGATAATGCCGCTTGTGCTGTGGTCTCGTAGGCTGCAGTTCCAGGCAGCGGCACGGGAACATGCCAGGGTGAGAGATGGGGCTAGGAAGGGAGAAACTGTAGAACAGCACATTTATTTTCATACGTTGTTACATGAATGTTTTATGAATTTTATACAGCCATTCTTCATTTGAATGAGGTAGATTTTATTTTATGTTTATTCTTGAACTTCATACTATTTGCAGCTCTCTTTGAGCAGAGAGTGCCTCAGTGCTGTGCCAGAGCTGGCTCTGATGCTGGTTTATGGTGTACACCTGTATCTATGAGTTTGGACATGAATTCAAATGGGAATCTGTTTCAATGTCATAGATACCTGGCATTGAGAAGCAATTGCATCTCAGTGGTTTGTGTGTAATGTTTAGTCCAATTGTTATTAGTATCTCCTACCCTTTTCATTCTGTCAAAATTATCACTGGGGAACATGCTTAAGTCAGTTTTTAGCATGTCATTTTGTTAGAGGAGATGCTATCGTATGTGGCATAGAGATCAAGAAAATGTCTCATTTACCACTGATGTCTGAAGTAGAAATCAGTGCATTGCCTCATCTGCAGGAGTCTGTGCAAGTCGGCTGAGGAAGGTGCAGAGTTAATTCTTTCACACTCTTGCTGTAACACCACCTCCCCCATTAGATTAAGATCTTTCCTTCTTTCCTGCTTTTTTTTATTGTTGTTTTTATTCTTGAGGTTTAATGTTCCTGAGAGCGAGCCCAGCTGGAAGCCAGCAGGCTGTAGGCCAGCTCTGCTGCTTTGCTCCCAGAAGCTATTGCAAGTTTGGTCCTCAACCAAACCTCCCAACTCTGCTGGGAAGTCAGTATGAGAGCAGATTAAAGTGCTTAGATGTTCCTTTCGGGAACAAGCCCAAATCAACTGCTTTTGAAGAGGCAGATGCTTGTGAGCTTTAGAGGCTGACATCTTTCTCGACTGCAGTATTCCTTTCAACTTTCTTCTTTGGTTGCCCCTGTCCTATCTCCTCTTCTGTAACCTGTCCTTGTAAGTAACACAAGCCAAGAGTTGGATAAAAGTATTTTGACGTTCTTTTGTCTCAAATGTGAGTGAAAAGGTACAGATGCTGAAGTTTATCAGGGAAAAGAAAGTGGCACAAAACATTATATTGGAAGCATATTAAATAAATCACATTTTATGTTGCATTTCCATGTAGTGGTGCATTACTTTGAGAGAGCTGTTGTCTGTGTGCCCTATGACGCAGTTCTTCCTTACAAGCCTGGCTCTGTGGCTGACCACATTTCTTATTATGTGCCTGCAGTTATGCTGAGGAGTCTTTATAATTTCCCTGGCAAGTTGATGTGCTTGCTTTTGTCATATTTATCCATGGTCATAATACTTGCCTTGATGCATTGCAGGTTGAAAATAGTCCCTAAGCCACTCCAAACTGTTCAGTTGAGTACTGTAGAACAGTCTTCTTTGTGCAGTGATCTCAATACATAAATGTTTTATTTGGATCACCTCCTCTCATCTATTTGAGAAAAGAGAAGGCAGTTGTAATTCCTGAATGCTGTTCACAACTCTTAAGTTGAGAATTTCTGTCCTGAAATAAATACTTGCAGTGCCACAGCACACCATTGCAGGAGTGCTGCATTCCCATAACTCTGCCGTTATCAGTCACAAGATACCTTGACTAGTGAACAAAATACAGTGCTGTAAATTGTGGATAATGCTATGCAGTGGTGATATAAAGTGGACACCAAAGTGTAGTTAGTGTGTGCTTCTGGAGTAGAGGATGTAGTTAGAAAAGATTAATTGACTGCTATTAATTTGTTTTAGCAAGAGGAGAAAAATAAAGAATGTTAATGAAGTAATCTCAGTCAGTGATCTATGGAAGCCCTTTAATCTTCCTTTCTCTTCTTAGGAATAGCATCGCTGTCCCCTTAGCTTAGTGATTACACATTAATTAGCAGCTCTTTATGACTAAAAAATATTCTTTGTCAATTTTACCCTTATTTCTGGAGCTCTTGTTTTCCTGGATAGTGATGACTTCCTGTGAAAAAATGGGAATTACTTATATCCCTCAACCAGAGAGACAGGTTCCTGACTCTGAGGATCACCAGAAATGGTCAAAAGTATTCCGCAGACTTCACATGCTTGGGCTGTATAAGCACGGATGAGTCTGGAATGAGAGCCTTGTTAACAGGGAGAGTATGCACAGCTTGAGTCTTAGAGCAGTGTGGATTTAGCTCTCCAAAAACTAGTTTGGAAGAAAATCTCTTTACTGTGGATGAATTATCATATCCTCCAGATTTGGGTGCCTACTGAGTGGGTGGGTAAGTTAGCCTGGAACACTTAGCTGCCCAAAAAGAAAGGTTTTTTAGGACCTACTTATGGAGTATATATTTCTGGCCTTCAGCCTTTTAAAATTTATTTCATATGAGAGTTGTGCATTATTTATAGTGAG
Source organism: Syrrhaptes paradoxus (assembly GCA_013400615.1). NCBI lineage: Eukaryota > Metazoa > Chordata > Aves > Pterocliformes > Pteroclidae > Syrrhaptes > Syrrhaptes paradoxus. The sequence goes on from VZTO01025231.1 coordinate 26,730, forward strand.
TGTGGGAGATGGAAAGAGTACTGTGGAAGAAAGAAAAATAAATCTTTCAATCGTGATTTCTGTATTTGACTGTGATGCCAGTTTGGGGCAAGCTGCCAGTAATTTCGCACCCAAAATAGAAGTGCTAAAATACCCCAAAATTCACCAGTCTCACTCATGATCTGAATATTTTCTCAAGTTATAGTTAGGAAGCAAAGCACAGTCCTGAGGCATGTGTCAGCCTCACGATGAGAACAGCAGATCATCCTCTTTTAACTCATAAATGTCTTCTTGCTGCTTTGAATGGGCTTTAATGGCCAGAGATGACCTCTGTGTTTCGATGTTGTCAGGGTTACTGGGCTGTAAAAACAAATGGGGAGACCTCTTGGGATTTATTTTCCCCAGTGCTGGGTGCTCTATGTGGTGGGTCCTACATTGGCAGGGGGCTGCTTCTCAGCTCGGGGTGAGGAGTGCCGAAAGCTCCCCCCAGAGACACACGGGTTTTGGAGCTTTGCAGGACTGTAGCTTTTCTTCAGCTTTGGAGTTCAACAAGCTATATGAAATTTGTGCAGGAGTTGAGCTGTGCTGGGTGTGCAAGGGTGCACGTCAGACGAACGTGCTCCACTGTGCTGCCAGCCTGTGTTTCTGTCTCTGCAGGGGTACCAAAGGGGCATGAATGCAGTTTCATGGACAGCATTTCGGTATCAGAACTTATTCAAGAGGTCTGTTTTCCTGCACCATAGTTCAGCAACACTTGATCTTTGCTAGAGATTATTTCTGTCATCTGACTTAACGTGTGGCCACTTACACAATTGGATTGGCACAAGTGAAGGAACAGTAGGATGGGAACCAGGCGTGGGAACAAGCAGCTGAGATAGGAGCTTTACCCACTGAAGAAAATTTGTACAGCAGCTTCTCCTGAGCCTCCTACAAAGCATGGCTCTTGACAGATCTGACTCAACCAACCTGGGAGTGTTTGTGTAGGTCGTATGTGCTAGCACTGCTCAACAGTCCTAGCTTTTTGTGGGAAGCGTGCATCAATTCGTACTGTTTCACACGTGCCTCATTTCGCTTACAGCTGAACCATGGTCATTCTGTCTAGGGCTATGGTAAGAATTACTTGAAGAGTCATGGTCTTGTTTAGGAAACCTGAGTATTGTATAGTGCAACTGTCAGGTCAGGTTACTTTTAAGGAAAGGCGATGCCTTGTATTGTTAAAACAAGTCAAATGTCATCTATTTTGAACCTGGTTACAGAGTAGCCTAATAAATACTTGTTCAGCCTAGGTAACACGGAACATAAAGGCATATTCTATTTATTGATAATTAAAGGATCAAACAGCATGGACTTTTTTTTTGTAAATGCTCAAAGTATTTTTAATCTATGGCTGCTAGAGGCCACAAAGGGACACATTTCATGCTTGGAGTGTCGTACATATAGACACTATATAAACATCATGAGTAGGACAAAGAGTAAGAGACAGTGACTCAGCCCAAATCTTTTGTGGAGCTATTCACTCTCCTTATCTTGTAGGAAATGATAAGAGACCGAGGGTCCGTAGGGGATCATCTCATTAATTGTCTTGGGTTTCTTAGTTAAGGTCTATAGTGTTTCTTTACACAAGCATTCAAAGTCATCTCAGACCGAAAATTTATTAATTTAACTTAAAAATATTAAAGTTTTTTGTCTTTTGGTCTTTTGAATCGTTAATGGTGGTGATTTTACTCTTGATGACCACAGGAAAACGCTTGACATGTTTTTTGTGCTGAACTATAAATGTGATTACTTTGTTACCTTCTGGTATGCTTTGAGATCTAACAAACAGGGACAAAGTTACAGTAAAAGTGATTCCTTACTCAAGCCAATGGACCAACAGCATTTTTTCCCTGTAGTCCTGCAAGTGAGAGAGGCAGGGAAGGGAGAGGCTTGGCAGTTGCCCCAACCACAGCAGGTCCCAGGCACTGCCTCTGCCTTGGGATCTGCAGCCAGGATCCAGTAACTGGATGGCCTTCCATATGCACTTTGCCTGGAGAGAAGAAAAGTGCTGTTTTCAGAAGGTGCTTGGCTGTAGGACTCTTTAAAGGAAAGTAAGCTCCTAGGGTAATCCTGCAAGAGGTAAAAATGGACCCCAAAAGACTGTAATGCTGGCAGTGGACAAACAGTTGAAGGAATGAGAAGCTGGAAGTTAGAGAGACAACAGGTGGGCCTGCTGAGTGGATTGCCAGCTGCAAAGGGAGCAATTCAGGAAAGCAGAATATTGCGGAGATGTTGAATTATTTATTAGTACCAGTCCTCGCTGCAGATACGCATACAGATTTGTTGAGAGAGCACGAGTATGAGGTGGCTGAGGTGTTAGACAAAATATGTACAGTCTTATTTAGAAATAACATAAGAAGAATGTGGAAGTAAATGTGTTAGAAGGCTCTAGGAAGCATCTGGAGAATTACAGCCCAGTAAGCTTGTACTGGTAGTCGATAAAGTAGCTGAAATAATAGTCACTGACAAGTCACAATTCATAGACTGCAGCCATCAGGATTGCACAAAAGAAAATGGTGTCATGCTGAACTGAAAGGGTGGAACGTGTTTTGGCAGATGGAAAATAATCTGATTTAACTGATGAAGGCTTTTAGAAAGTGGTGTCCTTCACAGATGGTTATTAAGAAACATGGTACTACTAAACTAAAAGTAAATTTGCTGGCATGACTGAAAACCTGTATTGGTGACAGAAGGAAGAGTCGTGTTAACTGACTAGATCTTCTGACAGCGGTGTGTTGATAAACTGGTGGTGATTATTCTGTTCTTACAAGCATAAAGCAGCACTGGTGTGAGATTGCGCCTGCCCTGCTAGCCCTGCCAAAAGGCAGAACTGGGAGGTGTCTAAATGGTGTCTGAGCATGGAGAGCTACAAGGCTGTCAGTCCTACACCCCTCCATGGAGACCTCCATTTAGGAAAGACCCGGACCTGAGAACAGCAAACTTTCTCACTGTGCAGCTGACTTGAAAAATAAAATAGTAAAAGAAAAAATCCTAGTAATTTTGAAAGCATACTGTTAAGAATAGGAAAAGTAATAAAGAATAGTATGTAGAACGTTACCGAAAGTAAAAGCCGATATATCAAGAACACCCTTGTCTCACCTCAAAATAGCATTCGAGAGTTAGTGGGAGCTCTGGGAGCACAAGATGAAGCTGAAAAAGGATCAGGGAAATCTCAGTCGTGGAGAGTGGCTGAAGAAAAGTGTGAATGTTTACCTTAGAAAGCAGATGAGTCAGAGAAAAGACATGCTAAAACTGTATAAACCAGTAAATGATAATAGAGAAGGTAGGTAGGGGTAGTTTCTGTTTTCGTTGTCTCAAAGCACTAAACTAAGTGGATATTTAAAAGAATCAGAAGGTTGCAAATTCCAAAATTAATAAAAGGAAATTCTTATTCAGATCTGTAATTAGGTTATGAAAGTCACTACGACAGTAAGTTGTTAGGCTGAAGAATTTAACATTTTTAAAATGTTATTTTAATGAATATCAGACATGTTTACAGTTGCCATAATCCATGCTGACAAATTTTGAAGGGGAGATGAAGCCTCACGCTTGGTGTTTTAAGACAATCTCTAGCTACTAGGGATATCTTTCTCTTCTTTTGCTGATTGTTCTCCCTTCCTACCGTAAAGTGTTAGGTAATATTGCGGTGATGTAATTAATGTAATATTTATATAAAAGGTGTGAAATTAGATTCTCAGTAACATCCTAAAGAGCAACCTATGTGGGTGATGCCTGAATTTAGAGCATTACGGTGTGTTTTCAGGCACTGGCTGAACAGAGTAGCCCAGGGGATGGTAAGGGTGGCTCCCAACATCTGTTGAAGTCTCTGATTTCTCTTGATCTCTTGAGGTGTGTGGCTAAACAGAAGCATGCAGGTACAGGATTCCAGAAATAAAATAGGGTCAGGAACTGGTGCAATTGTAGATTTTGGTAGAAGATGTTGAGTTGCTTTTTTTTTTGGTCATGTGTACATTATGTGTGTGAGTAAAAGATCTTAAAAATGCTCTTAAAGCAAGAGCACTTTCTGCACTTGTGTTCTGGAGTTCATTTCACTTAACAGTGACTCAAAGGCACGATGTAACCAACTGTTGTCTTTACGTGATGTCTTCAGTTAAACCGTTAAACTAAACAGGAAAACTGAACTCAGGAAAGGATTTTTTGTTTGCCTACAAAAGCACATCTCCTTGGTGCCGTTCCAGTATACATGGTTTTCGTGGATATGCGAGTACACGATACATGTGTGATATGTATGTGAGTACATGTTAATGAACATTTCATAATTTTGTTAAGATTTTGGTTGTGTTAAGTTATATTTGTCCCTGAATGAATTTGACTTTGACACTTGCCAGACATCAGACAGTTGGTTCCTGTAGTCCTGCCATTTTACCTGGTAGTAACCTCCTCACCAATTGTATTTGCAGTCTTATAAGCATGTTCATCTCAGTGCTGGTATACAGTTATTCTCTGAGTTGTGCCTCTTTTTAGGTGACTTATTTTAGGATAATTCAAAAAAACCCCAAACAATAATTAATCATGTTGTCTGCAGATCTTAAAGGTATAAGGTAGATATTTGAAAGGACTTTTGAAATTAAATCCTTTTGAGAAAGGAAAGCTATATTTGCAAAAAAAGAAACAAATTTCTGCTTAATTGACAGAAGGTAAGGTAATTCCTAAATGTTAATGGAAATTGTTGATATTTGGCCTTCAAATGGCAAGCATAACACAAACCTGCTGACTGGAATCAGTAAAATAGTGTGGAAAAAACCCACCCTACTTGAGGGTTTTAGGAAATCAATGGGTAATAAAGCATGGATATGCCTATGCAGTAATAATAAGATAATTTTAGAAAGAAATAAAAAGGCTGGCATGGTTTCTGTTAAAGTAGTGTTAAGTAACTGGATCATAAGTGCAAATAAAACTATTAACTCCAGATGACTGGCTCATAGTTACAGTATCTCAGCTGTCGTGGTTTCACTGCATAACAACAGACTCTAGAGTGAGTGAGTCTGCATCACATGGTTTTATTTTTGGTACTGATAAATGTAATATTTCAAGATCATGTGAGACTGGTAGTCAGGCTGCGCACTGGGGGTTGCTCAGTAGCTGCCTCTTTGCACTCTCGCTCTCTGCTGAGAGACACTGTCCAGGACTCCCGGATTCATGCTGGTCCATGTAGTATCCTTGAATCCTTCGCAGAGTACTCTTTGGTACTGTGTAGAGGACTTTGCTTGGTGAAAATCACTCTCAGTTGGATCTTGGGTCCCATTTCTGTCTCCGTGCTTTTGATCTGTTGCCCTAGCCCTTCATCTCACTTTTTTTGGAGAGAGGGAGACACTCTGATATCTGTATCATGATGTGATCCACTCAGAACCACCTCAGAAAATTAGCACACACACCCCCCTCCAGATCACTGGCTGCTTGGTAATATCACAGAATCACAGAATCACAGAATGTTAGGGATTGGAAGGGACCTTGAAAGATCATCTAGTCCAATCCCCCTGCCGGAGCAGGAACACCTAAATCAGATCGCACAGGAACGCATCCAGGCGGGTTTTGAATGTCTCCAGAGAAGGAGACTCCACAACCTCTCTGGGCAGCCTGTTCC
>VZTO01025231.1:40814-59574 GCA_013400615.1 Syrrhaptes paradoxus
CACAACAAGGTAACCATTGTGACTTTGCCCATAATTCGTATCATTAAGTCAACTGGTATGTCTAATCTATAAATTTATATGCTCATATCAAATCTTTGCTAGAGAAAACACAGCAATTTTAAGACTGATAATAGCACTTTGATGGTGGTAGCTAAAAAACATGTATTTAGTTCTTTTGTTCCTAAATTTTCTCTAACAGTTTATTCTGTGTGATCTCTAAAATGTCCAGCGTGGGCAGTGTCTAAGCATTAAAGTTCTGATTTTCAGTGGTGAGAAGTACCTTCCACTCTATTAACAGTCATCGTTAGCCTTAAAGATGACGCTCTTAAAGATGACGTTTTTTCAGTGTTATCCTTGCATTACGTATGGGGTTTTCTTCACTTCTTTCATAATACTGTTAGACATTACTGGCAAGTGCAGTTATATCATCACCGTGTTTTGCCTCAGGGTGGATGAAAACAGCTCCATGCATGGGAGTTACACCAAGGAGAAAACAAGATTTTGACAAATCTGTGCTCTCCTTATTTAGTGGAAAGGACAGAGTGAGACCTCTACCAAAGAACAGCTGCTTGTGTTACTATTTTGGAATTTTTTTTTACTATTCTTAAAAAAACAAAAACAAAAACAACAAAAAAACCCAAAAAAACAACCCACAATGTGTGATATAATCCACCTAACAGCATGATATAATCCATCTAATGTCATGATATAACCTGCTCAACTGGAGACAGGATTTGCAACTTGGAGTGGATCAAGCAGAAGCAAGTGTTTTTCTGCAGAATCTCAAATGGGATTCTGCTTATCTGTTTAACAGCAGAGAGGTGGTTTGTCATACTTGCTTCTCGCTGTAATCCTCACATAATGCACAAAGGAACAGTTTTCTTTTAGCTATTTAATCGTTCAAGGGCTGATGCTTCAAGCTCATGAGCTCTACTGATGTACACATTCTGAAGTTCCGACCCTTGACGCTCTGTAAGTGTAGCACTCGCTAAATAATTATAAGATCATCTTTTTTCAGAGTGAAGTTTGGGTTTCAGATACGCATATTTACGTCCTAATCTGAAAATGACTGCTGATTTCATTGTGAAGTGTGATTAATCTGTCTACTCAGAGCTCATTTTAGGACTGGGATCTTTAGGAAGGTCAATCCGTCTCTGTAAACTGCAAAATATATTTCAGGAAAGTCTTCTCTTTCTGTCTGTTTTAGATGATTATATATCTATTTAGATTTATAAAAAAGCATCATTAGAGCTGGATGCCCATTTAGTAGTTAACATTCTCCTGGCTGACTCTTTGTTTTCTTTGCATATACAGTCTCTCAGCAAAGCAACTGGGAGGAATCTCCTTGTGTATGAACGTGAGCATCCCATATACATCTGCATATTTTTGAAATAAAACTAATCTGGGAAAAAAGTTTTCAAGAGAAAGTTACTAACAGAAGGTCAACAGTTTTACTGCTAATTTCTGCTTCAAGCACTAAGGGGACATACTTCTTTCAGTTTTGTACTGGGGTCTCAAGAGATACTGTACTTGCTAAAATGATATTAATTAGAAATGAGACAGCAATTTGGTAGGTTTGGACTTGGATTAGATTCTCTAGAAAAGCCCAGATAGCTCTAACGTGGAGAGAAGACCTAAAGCTGCTTTGTATTCCTTCTCAGTAGCAAAACAACTTTTCTGCAAAATTTCTGTTTTTTAATAATTCGGGACTCTCAAATTTTTTTTCATGTCACTATTGATATGTGCTCTCAAATTCAATCAGATACCAGTGCTTGCATCTTCAGCATGAAGTCAGCAGGAGGTGATGGTTTGATGTAGAGTCCGACAGTCTCTGAGATTACGGTGGGGAAAATAATATTTTGGAGGAGTGCTGGATGACCTGTGCGGGGCCTCCTGTTTGCTTCTTCTGTAATGAAGCCCTATGTTCCAGTGTCCAGTATGATTTTATTGAAAGCATGCAACGCCTTCCAAAAAGGCCTGACGGTGAGAGATTGTGCATTTCCTGACAGCCATGAAAAAATGATTCCAGCTGTTCTTGAGAGGTGCCTGATGCTGTGCTGAAAATTGCTGGTTTGTACATCTTCAGGATTTAAAGGGGTTGGTGTTTACTTTGCAGTGTTGTTTAACTAGTTCTTGTTAAATAGTTGTTAGCACAACACACGGTTTTGGTAATGCTGGTTTTGTTTGTAATCTTTTAAGGTTGTGCTGGTGAGATGGAACGAACCATTCCAGAAATTAGCAACCTGCGATGCAGATGGAGGAATATTTGTTTGGATACAATACGAAGGCAGATGGTCTGTGGAGCTGGTGAATGATCGGGGGGCACAGGTTGGTATGCACATTTTCTCTGCAGACGAGAGCAATGAAGTCCTGAGAGGCAATATGAAGAGGACAATGAAAGGCACTTTATACCTTTTGAAAAGCACAGGAGAAAGTGAAACATTTCTTTATTGAAAGGAATATGAAAGAATTGTCACAAAGACACTTTGCAAGGACAGTTGCTTTATCCAATAGCTGTGAGATCAGAGCTACAACTGGGCTAAAAGTTGCCCTGTCTAGCTCTGTGCAGTACTACCTTTTATTAAATAAAACAACAAAAAAATTCCTGCATGGCCCATATATCTATTTTCTTGTCTTTGTTATGTTAAGGTAAGCGACTTTACGTGGAGCCATGATGGGACTCAGGCACTTATCTCCTACAGAGATGGATTTGTGCTGGTTGGTTCAGTCAGTGGACAAAGACACTGGTCTTCAGAAATAAACTTGGAGAGTCAGATCACCTGTGGCATATGGACTCCAGATGACCAACAGGTAAAGGGACTTTTAGAAGTATTAATTGTGTTGCATTGATATACTATAGAATACACATCTTTAAAAGTTACGAAGTAAAACAATCACTTTGTAAGAACATTTTCCTTCAAAACTGGTGCTCCTAGAGATTATTAAAATGTAATTCATCCTCTTATTCTTGTTAGGCAAACGTGATGATGTGCCACGTTATCGATCATCACTTTTCACCCTGATTCACAGGCAGTCATATTCAAAGTCAGTTGTTTGAGACAGGAATCTGTAATTGTAACCCTGATTTGTTGATAACAGCTATCTTAAAAATGTATTTGAGCAGAGATACAGCCTGGACTAGTAAACATCTGACTTGTCATTTCTTTATACAACTGTCCAGGCTGCTCTTGCCTTCATGTGAGTAAATGGATCCAATTGACTGAGTGTCAGAGACCCCTCTACCTTATACAAGCAATGTAATTTGAAAGAAGGCCATTTTTCCAACCATTGAATCCAAAACTTGCTGAGGTTTGAAAAAGACAGTTAAAAGTTCTTCTTTATTATTTTTCTAAGGAAGCATATGACATTGGTCACATCACCACTTGTAGTGGGGCTTGAGCTAGCCCATTGGTTTCATTTGCAGGATTTACAATGGCCCTTTGCCAGTCCCTGTTGAGCTTACCAGAACAGTCTTTCCTTCCCCGTGCTTGCTGTTGTTATGGTTAATGTGTGTATAATATAGTACTGGAAAAAAATGTTGGGGGTAGAATAGTGCAAAGAGGACTGTCATGATCAACAACTAGATTATTTTCCTTCCTTCATTTTACACCGCCAAGCAGAGGTTCTGGTGCAAGACTCAAGGTACCACTGACTTTAATTTACAATACTATAAATCCATCCAAGATAGTTATTTTGAAAATTGCTATTGGAATATAATAGCACTAATGATGTGCATTTCCACAGCAGCATCTAATAATTTTAGAGTGTTCTGCAAAGAATAAAGAATTAATTATTGCAACACTGCTCTTTAAAGTGAGAGTCTAGCTGTCTCTTTTTGAATCTGGGGAAATGTAGATCTTGACAATAAATAATTTACTTGAGATCAAGAGGAAAAGACAAGCAGCAGAAGTAGGAGGGAAAACTCAGATCTAAATGAGGCTAGCCCCTTTGTGTGATACTCAGTTGCTTCTGTATTTGGAAATATCTTCACTTGAGTGTTTAATTTGGAGTGACTGTCTTTAATTCAATTTAGACAGTATGTTTATGCTTTCTAGTCTGGATGCTCCATAAGTGGTTGTTTCAGGAAACAAAACACTTGTTCAGTGTCCAGATAAGCATGTGCGAACATAATGGCCAGTTCCAGCTGTGTGAAAATTCCTTGCTTGAGTTACGGACTCTGACAAACTCATTGAAGTAGAGACCAAAACCGGCCACAAGCTTGATGTTGCTCTGCACAGTTCTCCTAACTATGGGGTCTGCGTGTTAAGTGATGATGGATCTTTATACTGTTCTCTGAAGTTGATGGAAAGAAGTGATCTTCTAAAATGTATCTAGATGTATTTGCCTCTGGAGGCACAAGGAAATATGATTCACTGAGGTACTAGGTGAGAGACTATGCTCAGTTTAAAAATAACAAATTGGAGAGGAAGTACATTACATATATGTACAGAAATGGATACCCTTAGTAACTTCTTTCCTTATCTAATTTCTCTCCTGACTTGTACCTGTGCAAATGAGAACAGAATATTATTCTAGTCTAGAGTAGCTTCAGCATCTTCCCTACTGACTAATGTAGTCTACTTGTCAGTACAGTGAGTGAAAGATAGATGTCAACATTGAAATTTATATTTTTATACTGTTCTTTTTGTCAGCCCCCTGGCACTGTGAGGATTGCTAGTGAAAGTATTCCTGGAAAATGTTATACTCCCTGGTCCCATGGCCTTTAACACAATTAACTTGGAAAGTTAAATTTCCAGGAGGAATGTATTGTTTATTATCAGTTTTCTATTGTCCTGGTAAAAATTTGCTCAATATAGTCTGTCCACATCACTCTTCAGTTCTCTTAACTTTCTCCCTCAGCCGTCTGCTGCGTGCCTCCTCCTCTTTTCTTCAAGTCTCATTTTCCATCTTTTCTCCTGTCTGTCTATTCAACACCAGTAGGCTATCACCTCTGTCACTCCTCACCACAGCTCTGTGGCAGCTCTGCAAGAAGAGGGTAATTTCCTACCACCATCTTTCTGTTGGAGGCCAGCAATGGTTGGAGCTCCAGTATTGCCAACTGTCTTCTTGTTTGGCATGTGTGGCCTCTGGGTTTGTGTCCTTGCTGGTTTTTGACACAGGCTTGTAAATAAAGCACCTGAGCTACTGTCTGATGCCACCTGTGGTTGAAACTCCATAGTTAACACATCCCACAGTTTTTTGACAGCCTAGAGGTGGGATGAAAGCTAGAGAGATGGCCAGGGTGGCGTACAGTCCCACTGAAACTGAGGATATTGTTGTATCTTTTAACGATATGGTACATACCTTGCCCTGATGAAGTAATGGGCTGATTTTATTAATACTAGATGCAACTGTTCTGCATTTTCTTTTAGGAAGAGAACGGTATCATTCTTTTCAGGATTTCTTGAGCTCTCCTTGGCTGTTGGGGACAAAATTACTGTGAGTCATAGGACAGTTGATACAATCTGATTGACTGCAGTGCTTTCTTTCTCAGAATCATATGTTGTCAGATGATCTTCTCGTGAAGGTGCCCTTTAGATTTTTGCTGTGGTTCACACCCAGGTCTTGAGTCTGGACTTTGAGCTATGGGCTTCTTCAGCTAATTCAATTAATAGGCCTTTTGATTCTGATTCTGCATGTTTATTGTAGAGGACTAGAAGTTAATTTTCTCATTTTGTTGTGTATCTGTAGTACTGCTCATTTAGGTGTTTCCTGCTCCTGTACACTATAACCAGAGCATGCGTCTGGCCAAGGTAGAGAGCCCTTTTACACCATTTGCCTCTTGAGGATGCTAAGCTGATAAACACAGTAGGAAGACTTTATAGGACTGGGTCCTCTGTATCTTAAGCAGAGCACCACACTTGGGTTAAACTCAGATGGGTGGAATCACTCAGGAGTGTGACCTTCCTCTCACTGTTTTGAAGTGGTTTTTTCAGGGCTACAAGAAGCTTAGTAGAGTCTACTTCCTTGGGGTCATGTGCAGTATCTTTCTGTTGAGAAGACTCACCCAGGATCATGTAGGGGTGAAAAGTATATTTGAAATGAAAAGTAAATTTGAAATATCAGAGAAGGCTGTATCCTGTCTTGAGACAGTTCTGTGGTGTTGTACCTTTTTCTTTTTTGCAAAGAGAGAGTGTACATACAAAGTAGATGGAATGACTTCCCAAGTGAGAAAAACTTGAGTTTTGTCTAGCCATAGGGTTTGTTTGTAATTATAGAAGCAATTAGTAACTGAGGATTTTTCCTAAGCCCACAAGTCATGTACCTTTCAATCTCCCCTCCTGTGTGCTTGCACAGCTCCTAGTGACATTTTTCTATCAACTTCTGCTGCCCTTTGGCCATCCTCTCCCTCTCCCAGATTTTACCTATTAAAGAGGCTTATCTGTGTTCATGATGGAGAAGGGCACAGTGTCAGAGAATGAGGTAAGAAATATAGAGGGAACTGGTTGTCTTCTTGTTTATAGCAGTATAGTGTAACTCGCTGGACTTCACTGGGGTTGTTTCTGTTGCTGTTTCTGTGTGCGAGAAGGTAATCAGAAGGAGATCGCTCTCCAAGAGAGGGAAACCTTGATGAAAATGAATTAATATATTTTAATTCCTGGATATCCCAAGAGGTGCTATTAATCTATATTTGTTCCTTGCATCTCAGCTAGTGTAAATTATTAGACTTTTCTGCCCATTTCTATTTTCCCCCCTCCTCTTTCCTGTTGTAAGCTTTTATTTGTGGAAGTGCAGGGACTGGCCAGGACATGACAGACTACAGGTACGTGTGAACTCTGCCAGTGCACTTCCTTCTGTTTGCTTTGAAAATAGGTATACAAGCAGGTAGCTAATTTGATTTGCATCCTGCTGGGTACAACATTAACTATTGTATGTGGTCCCATCGCAATGCAACGTGTATTAGTACGAAGAATGTGTAAATACAGGACTCCAGTTTCAGCCTGTCCTATGTCTAATCATACAAAATTCTGCTCTTGCTGGAAAAGAAAAGCAGCACAGCGTTAGGAACAGATACCGTGTCCACTGCAGGGTCTTACAAGACACTGGAAGAAAACAATGAGACCAGTAGCAGATGAAACCGCTTTGTCTCAAAATGCAGGGTGCAGGAGGTTTGTATGTTTGGGGGTTTTTTTAAATCTTTTGTAGTTTGCAGTAGGTGTGCAGGCAGGCAGCTTCTATGCTGTTAGTCACTCCTGCTCCAAGCGCTCGCCATCCCTACTCCCATGGCAACCACAGATGCTTCAGCACCTTTTTTCCTGACAGGCACGAGGTGGTGGCAGCTCCTTCACCCTCCCTGCAGCACCCTGCATGCAGAGCTTCAGGGCAGAGCCCAGGACCCAGGAAGGAGCTTCACATGAAGGAGGGGATGGGAGCTACTTTCTGGGTCCATGATGTCATCTCACCTACATCTTCTTTTGCCTGCTGTTCTGGAACGAGGAGTTTGTGCTTCCATTCACCCGACTGTTTTGGTTATGATCGGGTGCTGTGGCGCGTGTCTGATTCAGGCGGTTCTTGCTGTTGTGGTGGTCACACTGATCAAGTTTAATTATGCTTGGACATCTAGCTGTGTAGAAAAAAACTTTTGAAGACAGGTTTCTAATGAGTTGACAGAATGATGAAAGGGAGCTACAAACAGGCAACTGGGGCAGTGCGGGGAAGGCAAATATTTACTTTAATTATTATAAATGAAGGAAAGGAAGGACAAAATGAAAAAAATGTCAGCCTGTAAAATTTGAAAGTGTAAGCAATGATTTTGGTCATTATTAAAATATGTCTTGTCTCTACTGAGGATCTTTACAGGTTCATGTAAAGGAGCCTTTAAAATGCTGGGGAATATCTGTATTTTTGTGTCTTCACGCACAAAAATGCATCTTTTGCCCCATCGGTTCTGGGTGCAGAGATTATCAAATGACCTTCCGTATATGTTTACAGTGACTAGGGCCACTCGGAATTGCTCTGTAAGATACACTCTTTCAGCAAGAACTGAAAGATTTGTTTTCATTGATGGATGAGTTACTCAGATTACTGGGAAAAAATGTCTGGAGACTTCTTATAGCATTGAAGAAGGGTCATTAATTAACTAGGCAGTTTATTCAAGCCACAAGGACTGCAGACAACGGTTAAATTGCATATAAGGATTTTAACATTCCATGCTGTGTAATTGAGCAATACCATTAACATGCAAAAAAAAGGATGGGAAGGAGACTTCAGTTGTCTTTCAAGATAATTCCGCTTGTTATATAAAACAAACTAATAAACAAAACCCACCACAGCTTAACTGTCTTTCATATTTTGGACTATTTTTAGAAGCATTTCAAACCTTTGTGGCAGACTTGCTATTAAAATTAATTATTTCGGCTTGCTTGTGCTAAGGGTTCTGTGAATGTTTACTATCCTATTGCATCCTTTTATAGACAAAATATGTATAGTTTTTATATATACTTAAAATGTTTAAATGTTTTTGTGGAGACTTTGTATTCTTGTTTTATATGTTTATACGTGCTGGAAACCAGTAACACTTTGTTTTTGTTCTTTGCTTGGTGACTTGATTTTTATGATGCCACATAATAGTGACAGACAGATTTTGTGTGAAAAAGTAATGTGAATTTTAAGTGCTAGTTAGCCTTTCTTTCTCCTGTCTCTCTTTATTATGTTGTTTTAAAGCTGCATTAGGCAGCTATTTCTGAAAGAATAGTTTTCTCTTTTTTTCCCCCCTTGCTGTCTATACATAGTTTTATTAGCATTGTCTCATTTTGTCTCAAATAGGTTTTGATGCATCATTCTGCTGAGAATACAGTTTCCACAAATAAGGAAAGGGAAGAGTTAATTACCTTGGTGCAATGTGCCTTTTTTAAGTTGTGCTCTCCTTTTCTCCCTAGCAATGAGCAGCTACGCTGCGGATTTCTGTACTCGGATGAGGAATTTAAAGGCTCTGCCTTGATTTTTGAGGAGGGTAGACAACAAGAATGTTCTTCTTGGAGCTTCTAGGGTTCATCTGCGCCTTCAGGAGGCGTGACATCTCTCTGTGGATTTATTCCAGACACGGTTTTTCCTGCCAAAAACCCTAACCAACACTGCACAGTTATTGGGCGGGTAATTGAAGAAGAGCAACAAGGTGATGCTTCATTGTGCTTTCTTCTTCCCACTCGCTTCATCTGTGCCTTGCCTAATCTTTCCCTTGATGCTCTTCATCCAGCCTGTAGTGGCAAGACACTGAGAGAGCTGACGAGATGGTGCCATTTGTTCTAGTCATGAGGGCTGTAACATGGGGGATGTTTGTGGGCTGACAGCATCATGCCTCATGTTTTCTGAGTAGCTCCTGCAATGTTTCATGTCAACACTGTCTCAGATGAGTCTTGCAAAGAAATTTTTCCCTTAATGACTGTCTGAAAGGAGTAATACAACTGTTTTAATGTTTTGCTCACCCTTGTAGACCGTGTGTTTGATGATTGTGACTGTGAAAAGCAAATGGGAGAATGGATTTCTGCATTCCCTTTGATGCGCAGTGTACTAGGACATATGGATCACCCTCAACAGTGGGTGTGATCTGACCTCAATCTGACATGACACTCAGGTCACTATTGTTAGTTGACCAGAATCTGGGGTTTGTTAAGCTCTGCACATTCTGTGCTCTACTACATCTTCTCCTCCCTCAGGAAAGGAAGAATGTCAATGGCAGTGACAAACCATAGATGGAGGGAAGCTGAAGAGTCATTGTGCTATTCAGTTAATGTGTCCACTTAGCATTTTTATACCTAATGCTGTTCTAAACTTTTGGCATCAGGATTTGAGTCAGCAAAGTAAAGTTGAGCCCAAATAGAAACACCAGCAGTCTCTGTGTGGGAAGTGTTGGGGAGAAAGAAATTGTTTCCCTCTCCTCTTACCTTGCTTGTGCTTGTACAGAAATGTTTTCTTATATACCCTGAAGTCTTTTGTTCTTTGGGACAGGGAGTACTTACTTAAACTGTGTTTCTAAAAGGTCTGTGTTATGTTTCAGCTGTGGAGCAAATAGTAAGAACAAGGATTTGCAGTGCACATGTCCAAAGTAGCAGCACATGCTCATGCTACTTCTTAGGAAGTACAGGGAGAAAATGGCACCTCCTGCAGGAAACTGTTTTCTTTTGAAGGAGAGGTCATAGGTAAAGTAGGAAAATTGCTTTAGTTTCTTCATTCAGATTTTGAGTTGGTCAGGAGAGGGCATGTGAGTGAAAGTGTAATTCTTACAGAGGGAAAAGTCTCCAAACTGTGAAGATTTTACAGCATTTTTCAGAAACAGTCTGTGTTGTTCATGTTATGCATTGAGCGCATCCTCGGCAAGTATTCAGTGCACTCTCAGCAAGTTTGCAGACAACACTGAGCTGTGTGGTGCAGTCGACATGCAGGAGGGAAGGGATGCCATCCAGAGGGGCCTTGACAGGCTAGAGAGGTGAGCCTGTGCAAACCTTATGAAGTTCAACAAGACCAAGTGCAAGGTCCTGCACGTGGGTTGGGGCAAACCCAAGCACAAATACAGGCTGGGCGGAGAATGGATTGAGAGCAGCTCTGAGGAGAAGGCGTTGGTTGATGAGAAGTTGAACGTGAGCCAGTAATGTGCGCTTGCAGCCCAGAAAGCCAACCGTGTCCTGGGCTGCATCAAAAGAAGTGTGATCAGCAGGTCAAGGGAAGTGATTTTCCCCCTGTACTCTGTTCTCGTGAGACCCCACCTGGGATGCTACATCCAGCTCTGTAGTCCTCAGCACAGGAAAGACCTGGACCTGTTGGAACAAATCCAGAGGAGGGTCACGAAGATGGTCAGAGGGCTGGAGCACCTCCCATTCAGGACACGCTGAAAGAGTTGGGGTTGTTCGGCCTGGAGAAGAGAAGGCTCCAGGGAGACCTTATAGCAGCCTACCAGTACCTAAAGGGGGCTACAGGAGAGATGGGGAGGCACTCTGCATCAGGGAGTGCAATGATAGGACAAGGGGTAACAGTTTTAAGCTGAAGGACTAGATTTAGATTAGATATTAGGAAGAAATTTTTCACTGTGAGGGTGTTGAGGCACTGGCACCTGTTGCCCAGAGAAGCTGTGGATGCCCCATCCCTGGAGGTGTTCAAAGCCAGGCTGGATGAGGCTTTGAGCAACCTGGGCTAGTGGAGGGTGTCCCTGTCCGTGGCAGGGGGGGTGGAACTAGACAAACTTTAAGGTCCCTTCCAACCCAAAACATTTTATGATTCTATGATTATTCCATTGCCAGAACCACTTGTCTGAGAGTGCTTCAGCCCCAGGACCCTTTTGATTCATCCAGAGCTTTATGATCTTTTCAGTTAGAAAAAAAAAAAAGTATCTCCTAGAGTGGTTAATTTAAACCTTATTATCACTGCAGCTCGATCTGTTGTGTTTTTGGAAGTTAGTAAGAAGACTAGGAGCCAACTGGGGTGTGTGTTCAAGGCTGTGTATAGTCTGAAACCTTTGTGTGGGGAAGGAGGATGAGAGTGATTGAAGATGAAGGAGGAGATTTGTGGATTTCTGCACTAGGTCTTGTCTGGGAAAGCAAGGCCAAGTTTCATAGTAGACTCGAGATGAAAGATGAGATTTCTCTAAAGTGATGTCACATGGTCTTTGAATTGATTGACAAAAAGAGATAGTATGCCAATGGAAAGTGAGAGCAGTATCTCTTTATTCTCCAAAACCTTTCCCATCAGTGTTTCATCCTGTGTGGGTTCAACTTGAACTCTCTGCTCTTTGTCGAGGAGCCAGTTTCTTGCCAGTGTTCAGATGCTGAGAGATTGTTGTCAGCTGCATCGGCTGAAAAGGGATTAATCCTTCCCTGTTTTCCTTCTTTTAGGAGGATAGTAATTCTTCTTCAGTGCCTCATTTTGGTAACAGTTTATTACTCAGCCAATCTCCCTGTTGACTCAGTTATACTTGACCTCACCTGTTCTACGTATTTCCTGCTGTGTTTAGCCCTCTCTGCTGGTACCCATGACCTAGAAGGAGAATGCAGAAGGTGAGGGACTAGCTTCTATTAGCATGTAGCTTAAGTCAGGGGCTTCTTGATTTTGTATTATGAAACTCAAACCAGCAAGGACATTGCTTCTAAACTGCTTTGTATTGTATTTTCACTGGTTGAGAGTGCAGTCCTTGTTGCTAAGTAATACAATTTTCAATTAGGAAAAAAAACAAACCACAAAACTCCAGCAGAAACTTTCGGACTTCTAAAGCTCTGAAGGAAATTTTAGCTTCAGTAGTCAACATATCTTTCAGGAAATAACTAAAACCTGGCTTGGGAACAATGCAGGAGACTGCCAAGTGTATCAGTTGACTTCTTTGCCTGATTGAGTAGTTGTTGGTAAAACTAATGGTATTTTCCCTCCTAACAGGACCAAATAGTTGTTTTCATTGCTATATGTAATTGGATATATATGAAGAATATGTGTTTTTGTAGACATGTGTGCACTTTCCTGGCAGTTTAGTGAGGAAACAAAAAATAGTGCTGCTTGAAGTGCATTCCAGAGTACTTCTGCTATGGAAGCTCAGTGTTCTAGTCTTGGAGCCCTCCATGTTGAAAGCTACAGAAGATGTTCTGTAGAAGGTGTTCCAACAGCTGGCTTTTTGTTCATTTTGCATACTACTTTGAATGTGATTTGAAACCTGACACAAGTTTTTTTAAAAAATCACAACTCTTTTCCACGTCTAAAGTAAACTGGGACATATTGTTAATTCAGTGAACATTATATCAAAGGGCAACTCTTTTCACTTAAAAATCTGATTGTTATAGGATGCTTTCTTTAAAAATATCTTAGGAGTCAAGAAAGAATATAGAAATGCGCACGCGCTTGGAAATACAGAAGTCAGAATTAGTCCAGGAATAATTACAGGGGCATATAATGATCAGTCTTTCTGTGATTTTCCAGAATGCTTTCAAATAACGTTACCTTTGCCTGGACAACTGCTTCAGTCCCCACATGTCCAGAGTGGTTGTGTAGCTTGAGATCCTGGTTTTGAGACTACTTACGTTTTTGACTCTGAAATGGCGTGCAAGGCCGAATGTCATTTATGGTCATTCAGCTATGTTATACTGTTATGGAGAGACATAAAGCCAGTGTGGTTTGAATCTCCAGGTTTTAATATTTCAGTACGTATTGAATGGATTTGTCACCAAGATTGCCAGTGTATTTACTTTGTATTTGAAGGCTTTGTAATAGTTATATAGACCCCGTAAGACAGAGAAGGAACAAGCCTGAAAGTAGGTAACTAAACCAGCGCTGCTTTTGAAAATGTTAATGATCTCCAGTGAGAATTTCACTGCTGTGTATATATGCAGTTAGGTGGATGATCTCCTGGTGTATCATCCATGTGTGGGGCTGGGAACTCCTCATGTCAAAGGAAACAAAAACTCTTCTCAGTTTTTTCAGACATAAAGGCAGTCAAAGAAAACCTAGCGCTTTCCCACTGAGCTTGTGTGTGAATTGTGGTGATATCTCTTTTTGTGTCAGTTCAAGAAATCACTTTACAGCGGCTGAATTTTTAATAGAAATAAAAAGTATACAGCAGGAGAGCTGTCTCCCTCTCTCCGGTTCTCTCTCTTTCTCTCTGCGTTTTTATGTAAAAAAGAAGGAAAGACAGAAATATCACAGTAAGAAAAAACAAACTTTCACTTGTTAATGTATCCTAAGAGGCAGCTGCTGCAATGTCTCCTGCTTTGTGATGGAGAAACAGTAAACAAGGAGAGCACAAGGAATGCAAAATACTAATACCACCACTAAATGGACTGCAAAATGTTGTAATTCAGCCTTTGCAAGACTGGCATTTTGTTGTTAGGCTAATAAATTAAAATATTTAAAGGCAATAATTTCCAAATATTTCCCATGTTACTAAGCCTACCTGCATATATAGAAAGTTGATTCATTATTTTGTATATTAATCAGTTTATAGTTCAGTTAATTTTGGATCAGCAAAATAGATTTATCTCTATTAGTACGATGGCATTATGGTGAAGCCTGTGAAGGCTGTTCCTATCATGAATACTAATCTTTGTCCAGATGGCTAAATCAGAGCAAACAGAACTACTTCAGCTTCCTTGAACTGCTCAGCATCTTCTGTCAGTGCAAATGCAGTTGGGTTTATTAATGTTTTTGCAGAATGTAATTTCTGAGGTACAGTGCTGACCTTTTCCTTTGAAGGGAAGAAGGGAGAAGCTGAACAAAAAGGTGTAAGGACAGGTCTAAGCTTTGAAAAAGGGAATGTCAGGGAAACAACGTTGGATGAGGCAGCTGCAAATGCAGGGGTACCCAGGGTAAACTGTTAGTGGCGTCCTTCATACATCAAGACATGTGCCAAACAGAAGAGGAACCACAGAAAGACAAAGAGTAAAACAAAATGCTGAAAGAGCAAGGTTTGCAAAGTGGGTAGGTGGAAGAGGAGTCCTCCAGACTTCCGAAACACAGCCCTGGAGAATGTTAAAAATCAAAAGCAGAAGTTTTTGTGAGATCATTCATGGTTTACTTGTTCACAAGATGCTGGTGAGATTTCTGCCCTGGACCACTACTTCACTGTTGAGAGACTTTTCACAGAGGCTGAGGAAATTTGAAGGGGGGGCTCAAATAGGTTAGTTTGAGATGCAGCAAGTCCCTCTGTCCCACTGCTACATCCAAAGATTATGAAGGATCTTTAATATGAAGCAACTGAGCTGCTAGCAGAGATAATCATGTCTCTGTTACAAGTCTTGAAAGGCAGCACTATTTTCCTGCAATATACTTAGAAAAGGTTTTAAGAACATCCAAGAAATGTGCAAACAAGGTTTACATCCACTCCTTGCAGCTGGTTAAAGCAAAATGGAACACAGAATCACAAAACACCTGTAAAGTGGTCTGAAAGGACCTAGGTAGGACGTTTCTTCCAAAGGGAGATTATGACTCACTAGTCTCTCAGAAGTCTTTGCACATGTCATTGAAAGTGATGGCTAGAAAAAAGTAGCTGAAATGGTGTATTTAGTTCTGAAAAAGTCAACAAGTTTCAATGCAAACAGACCCCCCTTAGGATTTTCTGACAGAAATACCTGTGTGTGCGCTTTGGCCTAGTGGGGATATATCCTCTGTGTGAATGATTTGGCAGGTGTAGAAACTCCAGAAAATTATAACAATACGTATTTTACTTACTGTGTTTGAGTGGCTTAGTGGTGTAAAGGGAAGAACTGGCCAGGAATCAGTCTGCGAAGGGGGAGACAAAGTAGTCAGTTTGCATTATCAAAATGGGAACAGTGGGTTTGCCTTTATGCCTCACTGTATATTTTAAATTATTTAATTTTAAAATGTGTACAGTTGTTTCAAATAGTAACTGTTGTGAGATAGCAGCACTTACATGTTACATGCTGTTATTTGCATTACTTAGGGCTGTAGAGGCTTGAGAATTGCAAGTCCAATAGAGCTCAGTTTGCTGGACTGGTCCAGTAAGCAACTTCTAGGACACTTCTAACCCTTTGCCTTTTTCTAATGTCACTTCCTGGAAAAATTCTGGAGTGGTCACTTTGTCCTTCCACCTGCCACCTATCCTACAGGAGAAGGAAGCGATATAACTCAAGAAATTACTCAGTGGAGTTACCATAAAGCTGGCAGTTTAGCCACAGTTTAGGGAAGATTAGACCATCTGAGATTTCATGAGAGATTACATTAATTTTCAGAAAATGTCATTGTATCCAGGAATTTGAGTGCAAATTGTTAATTTAACTTGCATAGTTCAATAAAGCAAGTTCTGTCTTTCTGTGAAAATTTTGGTTTTTAAATAATTAAACTTTACTAGGATGGAGTTTACTAAATTCATTTTCAATGCTGTTTTAGTTAGCTGAGTCTGTGAGCTGTTTTGCTTCCCTCAGTTGTCAGATGTACATTCTTTGTAAGAAGTCACAGAGGTTCTTTTAAAACTCCTGGGCCAGCATGAATAAAGCAGATGCTCCTTTTCCAGCCTTCTAGCATCACAATACTGGAATTTCTCACTTTAAAAGTGCTATCCTGAAGTAACCTCCAGTAGCTTTATATTTCTTCCAGTACCTGTAACAAGTCTAGCTTCTAATACTTCAACGTGAGCCTCAGTCAAAGGCTTGGCTGCTGCCCTGATACAGAATGACAGCCCAGGTCCTGAAAATGCCTTGATCAGATTTCCTGGGAGTTTTGTTTAACTAGCAGCATTAGAAACCTTCAGCATTAGCACTAACTAACATGAAGGGAATGAATGGCATTCATTCATAATGTCATAAAGGGAACATATAAGATTTAGTAATATCTTTCTGCAAAAGTATTCACAAACAAACTTCTTAGGTTGGAAATAATTCTTTTGTTTGCCCCTCACATACATCAAGTCATCAAATGCATTTTTGCTAGGGTTGGATAATCATCAGTTATTATAGAAGTCAAAGGGACTATAGTTTTGGAAAGCTTCTTTGACAATGAGGATGCTCTAGGGATGTAGGAATGGACAGTGGATAGGTTCCCTGCAGATTTGAGTCAGCACAACTTCATTAACCTAGTGAAATTGTTGTGATTTATAGACTTTTCTCAGCTACTGCACATAATCAGATGTGGTGAGATGGCGTGATCTCCCCCTTTCCTACTAGGCTACTCTATTCAAATTAACATAAAGCTTGAGCATTCTTTCTGTTGATTAAGTTTTATTTGCATACATTAAACCGAATAAAATAGCGAAAAATAGATTTCGTGCAAAAATAACATAACTGCTAATAAATTATAGTTCTCTTTGAAGTAGTGGGTCTCTTGAGCTGGACCTTCAGTGTACCAGGTCTTTGGTTGCTTAGTTGTAGCTCTGTTCATGTCAGTCGTGTTCTGTTAGTACTGTATCTGGTCCAGATGCATTATAGCATCACAGCACATCTTCCGCGAACAGCAGTGGTTCAGCACAACAGATCCACAAGTAGCAAAGTCTGAATAGGTTCAAGTTGTTCCTCTTGGATTGAATTTTTTTAGCTGCTTGAAAATAAAATAANCCCTTTCCTACTAGGCTACTCTATTCAAATTAACATAAAGCTTGAGCATTCTGGATTGAAGTTCTTTAGCTGCTTGAAAATAAAATAAAATTTGAAAGACTCTGAAATCTTGAGTGTTTAAAGGGCATGCAATCTTGAATGCTAATTTCATGGATAATGGTTTAAAAACTGATGAAAAAACTTTTTAGTTACCAAAACTAGCTTGTGAAACTCACCACAAGTTACCACAGAGGCTAAGAGGTAAGCAGATTTCAGAGAAGGGTGTTTTTCACATATTCGGATTTGTTATGATAAGTAGGAATCACCCCAAGCTTGGGTTTCGTGGAGAACTGAGACCTTGTGTTTTGGGACTGAACCCAGCTTTCAGATCTTGTTACACTTAGAAAACTGCATGGGAATTATCCCAGTGCTGTTTATCACAGTTTTCCCTTCAAAGCATACAGCATCAGTGCAACATTGGAGACTGCTCTGCATTTGTATGACCTTTAGTCAGCTACAGCTTCACCGTAGTGCAGGATTCATTGTGTTTGATATGTTTTGTAAAGAAATAATGTATATGTGTTGCGTAACTGACTCATACTTTGAATGTATTGAGTGATTTTAGGTACTTTATTATCAGATTATACATAATTCTACAAAGGCAATTCTACAAGTGGTAACGCGTTTAAAAATAATTGGAATACTGGAAGGAGAGGAGATGAGACAAAAGAAGAGTAGAACAATTGGCCAAAGAACCACGTCAAAATAAGTACTTGGGATTTCTTTTTAGTGACTTGTATTATCATTTAGCTTTTGTATTCACGGGTTAACAAACCACAAAACTTGTTCATTACCTTTTTCCAACATTCCCGCAGACTTCCTAGTTCTGCAAATACCTGAAAAACAGGAATTTAGTCAGCTAAAATACAACCTTTTAATTTCCCTGTTGAATCCTTCAGGCATACCCTGTGGCTCAACCTTTTTTTCTGAAGGTCAAGAGAGTTTTATTCATCTGACATAAGTATCTTGAGTGTGGCATTTATAACTTGAGTAATGTTATGGATGATAATGCAGCTTCAGCACGAGCTCAGCCAGCAAGGACTATCAGTCTGATAAATGCTTTCATCTTAAAGGTTGTATTGCTGCAATAACCCCCAAAATTAAAGCTGATCCTTGAAACCTGCAGCCTGGCTAAAGAGATGAAGAGTGTCCTCTGACATTTCTAGGTTGCTAAAGAGCTCTGTCAGGTTCCCGTGCAAGAATTAAGATTCCCACATGCAGCTGCTCCAATCTGAATTGGAAACTGCTGTAAGACTTTGTCATGAACTGGGGGCAGTGCTACTGGAAAGAATTAGCTTTAGATTTAAATGAGACTGAACTCTGGGTGATGAGTCCCAACATTTTGTTCTGCCCAATTATAAAGTGTTTCTACAGGATTTTAAGAGGCAGAACCCTTTTACTGCTATTTTCAGAAGCAATAGAGAGTTTCACCTCTACTGGCTAAGTATTTTGCAGTTATAAAACTCCTAGGAGACTGGTAAAAAACTAATCTATATAGTAGGCTGAAACTGGTGTGAGAAGCCAGCGGCAGGATTTTGGCTTTGTAGAAGTGTGTTTTTTAGAGATCTGAAAGATAGTAGTTATGTTCTGAAAGCTGCTGTTTTAACCCAGCAGCTATTTAACACAAAAATATTTGTTAACATGTAATGGTTACAGTTAAGGCAGACAGATATTGGTTTTTTGTTGCTTAGAATCATAGAACCATAGAATGGTTAGGGCTAAAAAGGACCTCAAAGATGATCAAG
>VZTO01025232.1:0-41606 GCA_013400615.1 Syrrhaptes paradoxus
GTGCCCTTACACGCCCGACACTACGAGTCAGACCGTTTTACCTTCACTTGCTCAGCCTTTCTCCTTTTTCTCCCTCCCATGGATCAGAGATGAAAGCTGTCTCACCTTCTCCCAGCACCCCTGCGCTCACACGTCCTGTGAAGGGATCAGGTGCCAAAACCTCTGAATGTAAACACACACTCCACAAGTCCGGAGGCATATATATGACACCGAAAAAAAAGCAAACTTGGACATCAACACACCACTTCCTTTTTTAAGTTTAAAATTTGCATAGTAGCCTTGCCAGCAGAGTTAAAAATTCAGGTTTTATTCAATGCGCTGATATTTTTAAAACCAGCTGCTTCCTTTTGAAAGAGTTCTTTTCCTCAGACTACTGCAACATATCAGAAAGGAAAAATGAGCTTTTACAGGTGATCTTCTTCATGCCAGGGTCCTACTTACAAAGACTTTTAGCAGGGTAGATATTGTTAGGAAAGGACAGAGAGGACCTTGCTGAATCACATGGTTTTCTAAATAAATAACTTGTTAAAAATGTAATAAAGTATAATAAAAATGTAAAATATATTTTTATATAAATAAGGTAAAAAAATACTAATATATAAACTAATAAAAGGTATAAAAAAACCACACTGATCTCACATGGGCATTTATTTGAAATGAAAAAAACAAATACTTTATGTCAGATTAAACATCCCTGGTATACACACAAGCCAAATGAACCCCTTGTAATTTCATCTGAAAAGAAAATCACAGAGCTCATTACCATAACTTTACAGGCTTTAATTGCATTTTAGGTAGAGAGAGCCAGACAACACCTATTACTGAGATTTCCGATTAACATTCACACTTCTTGCTTTACTTAGAACCCTGTGGGCAGCTGCTAAAATAATCCAGGTCAGAAGAACGTTAATTTTATTAAAAACCCTAAAACCTGATGATGCAGATTCTCCCAACACGAAGAAACAAACACATTACTGAACTTAGCAAAGCACTGAAATCCTCCTGAAGTGCAAGCACCATTTTGATTTTTAAACCTACTTCTTTAATATCTTTCACACGTATCGATCTATTTTTCAGACAGAATCAGTACCAGATGCAGAGCTTTGCCATCTTGGATTAAATTCCAGTTTTCCAAGTCTGACAGTTGGCACTGTGGTCAGAAGCCTGGAAAGAGGTTTAAACCTACAAAGGGCAAGTCAGGTATTTCTACCTTCTCCTGCCTATTTCTGAGGGACATAATAACAATGCTCAACATGCTCAATCTACTACACAGTGACAAAATAAACTGATCTGTTCCTCTTCAGTCTCACCTAACCTAGCCATCAGAAGTCTTGAACTGATGCAAATGCATCTATTTATACCAACTAGAGCAGGGGATGTAAGCAGGGAGTTCCTCTTCCTCTCTAGATACAATACCTTTCCTTAAAAGAAAGNAAATGACTTCCTCCCCTGGTTATTTATAAGCATTGGAAGGCCATAGCTATTCTTAGAGGATAATTAACGGATCATTTCATTTGCATGACAGGCATATTCTGGCACTCTGGTTTGGTATTTTCCTGGCTGCAGCATTTGGCACCAATTCAAATGTCGAGGACTCCACAATGTGAGTAAATCAGCATTTTGTGCAAGTTTACTCCTGGAATTCTTTCAGTTTTTGTTTGACAGTTTTTGTTAGCAGCATCTTCTCTAGCAAAAAGAGAAGAAGAGTTTCATTTGACTTCAACAATGTCTTTTATTCTGGAGTGTCCCTCTGTACTCGGGGATAAGGTGACCAGTATAAAGTCTGATGCTTCTTGCAAGATGCACTCTTCTACCGCTTGACATGAAAAGTGTCTCAGGAAATTCTCTTTAATCCTCATATCCACCCTGCAGCAAGCCTGTCCTATGAAATCATAACAGTTTTAGATGCATGATGCTGAAGGTACACATGAAGGATTTCCAGACCGAGACACAGCACTGCCTTCACACCTGAGAAGGGTACAGTGCCATGTGAATTAAGTAAAGCAAAGCTTTTATTTTGGTTCAGACAAATATTTATGAATACATCTTCAGCATAGAACAGACTCTAAGAGGCAGCAGGTCTTATCAGTATATACAGCTTAATGGGTATTTTATAAATGTCTCATGGGATAAGCTGTTATTAACCAGATAACGTACTCAGAGTACTAAATACCCCAGAGCTGATCTGTCAGATGTAATAACTCAAGATCAGCCAAGAGATTAATCAAACAAACTCTTCATAGTTATCCTCAGTGCTCAAGCTCTGTCAATCTAACGGGGGTGAGAGAGGTGAGAGGAAAAAGAAAATCATATATATACACCTGATTTTTCTGTGGTTCCATGGATGTACACATTTTGGTCTTCACATTGTGTTTGAGAACATATCTGCACTTCAGAAAGTGCCACCTCCTTTGAAAGACTAGCAGTACGAGTCAACTATTCAGAAAATAAAAAGGAGTAACAAAGTTCCTAAAAAGGAGTTGTTCCAAATTAACGCCCTCTGAGAGGAAGACACACAAGTCAGACTGTCACTGGCACCCAGGCACTGGAGCTGAGTTCACACAGCTGACCACAGACACAGCACAGGCTACACAGCAGCCCGAGCTCTTCTAAACCCAAACCAAACTCCCAACCTCCCCTAGGAGCACGGGGAACTCCGATATCTGACCTCACAACGTGTTTCCTCCTGTGGAAGCAGGGGAAGCAAGCAGGGTACACTGTAATGGCAAGCTCCACGAGGTCACTGAATAGCAAGAGAGAACAGGGGACAATACCTTTTCCCCCTTTAATGTAGGGATTGAGAAAGTGGCTTATTAATTACTGACAGAAAAGCCAGCAATCTTCAAAACACAGCCTTCGTAAGCTTCCTGCAGAGAAAGGGTAAGCACACTCCAGGTTTGTTTCCAATGCTGAAGAAGTGACATCTCCTTCAGGCTGCATACTCCATGTGTTCCCCGCAACAGCTGGGGGCCGGGAACCACAACAAACCACTCGAGGAACTTCCAAAACAGCCACTGAAAAGTCACTGAGTGGTAACTAATCCAAACTTGGGGTTTTCCATCAGATCCAAATGGCTGAAGAGAAGATCCCGTTTACTAAAGCAGAAGCGGAAACAAAGCTGACGACAACCCAAAAGCGTGGTTCTGCTTTGGGTGCAGCCTCGGGTGCTAGAGCCACCTTTGGGAGGTGAATGAGGACAGAGGGAGGTGTACACCTCCGAAAGAAAATTCATTCTGTCCATGTAGGCAATGATCTATGACACGACACAGTCACCAGCTTATCCGCTGTCCCAAAGCGTCCCAGGAGAGCTAAATCCTCAGGTACTCTAACGCTCAAATTCTCCATCCCCAATCCCATCCCTGGCCTCCCTATCACTAAGGCAGGAAGGAGAACTTAAGAAAACAAGAGTACTGCTCATCTCAGCATCACAGACTGGCGCTATGAAGTTATCCTTAACCAGAGAAAGCGTAATTCAGACTCTGGGTGTTCTTTCCCCCCTCACTCCCGCATTATTCCTACCGTCCGCTCCCCCCGCACGGCTCACACCCCATCCACCTCCTTCCCCCGCAACCCAGCACCCCAGCAGCAAGGATGAAGCGGCCCCGCCACCAAAGCAGCCCGAGGGGAAGGAAAAACGCAACCCGACGGCAGCGCTTCCCCTCGGCGGCTACCGGGCGACACGTGTCTCCCCGCCAACGGCCGAGCCCGCGGGGCGCCTGGGGCCGGTCACCGGGGGAACGGGGGGGGTCCCGCAGCTGCCCGCCCCCGCCCCACGGGAGGGAGCCCGGCACCCACCTGCACGGCGGGGAAGGCGGCCTTCAGCAGGTAGAACATCCTGCGGTTGGAGAGGAGGTCGCCGCTCGTCAGTTGCTCCTCGGCCCCTTCCCGCGTCTTCCCCTTCGCCTTGGCGTTCAGGACGTTGCCCTCGCGGACCCGCTTCACCTCCTCCCCGCCCCTGGCGGCGGCCAGCACGGACACGGCCAGCAGCTCCCGCAGGTCCACGGTGCCGGCCGCCGCGGAGCCGCGCGGGGTCTCGGGCCCGCCGGCCGCCGGCTCGCCCAGCATGAAGAAAGCGAAGCGGCCGGCCAGGAAGCCGGAGTAGAGGTGGTAGAGGACGCCCAGCCCCAGCAGGCAGAACACGGCCATGCCCAGCGGCGAAAGGCGGATCCCCATGGGGGCCATGGCCGCGGGGCAGGGAGGGAGGCTCGGCGGGGCGGGCGGGCAGCGGGGCCGGGCGCTCACCACAGCCCCATGGCGCCGGCAGGACGCACCGCTCGCCTCTGCGGCCGCGGCTCCGGCCCGGTTCCCGGCTCCCCGCTCCCCGCGGGCAGGCAGCGCCGTCTGTATCCGGGTCAGGCGGAGGCGGGGCGCGGAGCTCGCACTGAGCATGTCCCGCCGCGCACCGCCCTGTCGCCGCGGTTCTTGGTGGCAAAGGGTTTCCTCCTCTCGCTGGTTCTCCTGAGATGGGTGGGTTGGGCTGGGGGTTGTTTGCTTCGTCTCCTTCTAGGCAGCGGGTGTGCTAGGGACGCGCGCCGTCGGGCAGCGGCGGGTCGGGCAGGGCTGTCCCCTGCCTGTCCCCTGCCAGCGCGGGGCTGGGATGGAGCTTTCTGTTGGAAATCGCTGTAAATTGCCGGTTAATTTCTGAAGATTTGCTGGTACTGGTTCTGAGCATCTCTCGTTTTTCACGGACTCTGAGCCCCCCCGCCTCGTGCTGCAGGAAAGTTCAGTTTTCCTTTCATTCGGTAAAATGAGGCAAATTCAACCGTTTTCTCAAAGAAGCGAAGTGCTAAAACCTTATCAGTCTTCATTTAGAGTTTTTTTCCTTGCACCTCAGGTGGTCTGGGGGAGCGTGAAGCTGCGTGTTTGTGACCAGGATGGACATCGGAGGTGGAAACCAAGGAACAGGCTCTGCTTTTTCCATTCTTTTTTTCTGATTCTCTCTAGTAGTTTTCAGCAAGTTGTGTCCGGAACAAGAGAATTAAATTAATTCAACATTGTTTGACTTAATTACATGTTCTTTTACTCAAGCACCATTCCTGTCTGTTGACGTACAGGTTATAGAAACAGACCTCGGTAGCGACTCTGGGAAGAAGGAATTTCTAGGGATCACGCAATATCAGTGTTTTCCTAGGCTTTCATGTTGAATTTATGTCATCAAGGATGTGAGAACTAGGAAAGACCAAAATTAAGATTGGCCTTGCAAACTGAAGTTGCCGTATCATCTCTGCGTTTCCATTTTAATGGCATCTCCAATTGCATGGTTACATACAACGTGTCCTGCAGGATCACACCCTCTCTGTGCAGGGACTGAAAATTAAAGAACATGTAGACTTTGCTAAATGTGACAGGTATAATCTCCTCCAGAGTTTATTTCTTTTCCAGTGTAGCCTAAGTAATTTGTCATTTCCATTAACTTTTAATTTCTTGCAGATGCACTTTAAGATATTAGGCTGTATTCCATTGAATTGCAGGTTACTTTGTTAGTGTTGGTCCCTAATTTTAGGACATTAAAACCCCTAGGTTGCAAACTTACAGGTCTGCCAAAGAGCTCTGTGTTACTGATGCTGTATTTCTGGTTTCATGGTTGCTTACCCTATCACAGCAACATCATTCAGGCCCTTTCGGGGCTGATTGCTCCTGGAGCTGCAGCTTGGTGCTGCACAGTACTGAATAAATTGATCTTCTATACCCCAAAAGGCAGTGGCATAGATTAAGCTGGGTTGTCATAATTGTATTAATTTCCCAGGGAGGAAACAGTGAACTTACCTGAATCAGACTGTCTGCTGTTGCTAGGATACTGGCATATGAACGAAAAGCTAACACAGGTGAAAGAATCAGCCCGAGGCACCCCATCTCTTCCCACAGGAGAGAGCTATCAGCTGTCGACGCAGTCACCAGAGGGGTACATGCAATCTCAGCAAGCCCTTTAACATCCTGGTGATGGAGCTCAACAGAGGTGGATTTATCCAGAAAGTGTTTAAAGCAAATATCCATGTGCAAATTTGTCACACGACGTTGCCTAAGCCAAAACCGGTTTAACCGGTGCTCCAGGGATCCATCTCTATATGTATGTATGTGTGTATGTGTGTATGTGTGTATGTGTGTGTGTGTGTATGTATGTATGTGTGTATGTGTGTATGTGTGTATGTGTGTGTGTGTGTATGTATGTATGTGTGTATGTGTGTATGTGTGTATGTGTGTGTGTGTGTGTATGTGTGTATGTGTGTGTGTGTGTGTGCATTACACAGACAATAACTGGTGCTTCTGTTTGTTGTACATTCAGACTTGCTCCACAGGGCCAGCAAGAGATGCTGGAGCAAGATTCCAAAGCCCTGACTGAAAACCCTTCGTCTTGTACCAGAATTCTCCAAGATTTTTAATAATTAAAATTTTATCGTTATTAGAATACAAACAGCACAGCTCACCAAAAAGAGTCAATAATCTGTGAAGTGGGAAACCTTACTAATCTGGCTTTTTGCAATACAGCAAAGACAATACAGGATCTTGTTCAAGCAAACCCATTGTTAAATCTGAGAGCGCACGTTAAATATTTGATGTGGGAAACAGTCAACACTGGTGGAATCTGTTAGTGGAGATATCCTCTGAAGCATCTGGTAGTGAAGATGGGAACAACAGTGGATGGACGGGTGTGTTACTGATCTGGTACTGTCGTGAAGGCTAAAACCCTTCACAAGCAGCAGAAGGATTAACAAAGATAAAAGAATCACAGGCTGGAAATTGTAAATTGGGAGGAGAGAGGAGAGGAGGGGAGGGGAGGGGATAATAATAAATTATTATCCCAATAATAAATTGGGATTACTTATTACAGTAACAAGTTTTTCATTCTTGTATGTTAATTTTCAGATGCACTTCTACCTCCTCGTGTTTGTCTGACCCTGTACGTCTCCTTGCCCATCTGGAGGTGGATTGCCTGCGTCCCGCTTGTCCCTCACTTTCTGTAGTCATCTGCGACGATGGTTTGTGCCCTTGGGCTTTGCTCAATTTATAACGACACAAATGCAATAGACAAGGGCGAGCTGCGTTTCACATCTGCTGTCCAGATGTCTTGCAGTTCTCATTCCTTCTTCTGACAGCCTCAGGTCTGGTAAAGACACCCGTGGCTTTGCTTGTCGTGCTGGTGAGGACACCCCCATTCACCTGTCACACGTGAAGCTCCCTGGACAGTCTCCGCGTGGGCAGTGGGGGTCCTGTGGGGTGGCACAGGGTATTCAATCCATACATGCCTGGGACCCTGAGTGGGCTTTTCACAAATTCTGTCCGTGTAATAAACTATTCCTGTTCTGACAGCCCCACGCCTCTGCTCCCACATCTTCTATACAAGGCTTGTCTAAAGATAAACGATCTCAGAACGTACTTAGTCCTGGAGAAAAAGCCCATGGAGACACGCTATTAATGCTGCCGCTATACCTTCCAGTTCTTGCATTAAGGAAAACAATTCCAGTGAGAGACAAACTGGTGAAAAGCTGACTTGGGGTGCTGCAGAAGAGCTGCTTTTCCCTGTAAAAAACCTGCTGTTATACACTCATCAGAGACTGGAAGGTGACTTTACCACTTTCACCCAGTAGAAGTCACCCTCTCCTCATTTTTTTCTCTGAAGACAATTAATATTTAATTGACTGTATCCAAGGGAAGAGCTCCAAAAGATGAAACTCAGACAAACCTGGTTGAAGGGTGTCTAAACCGCTGACGGGGCCACTGCCCTGGGGAGCGGACAAGCCAAGGTCACGTTTTGAGTCACACAGAGGGGACCTGAATGGATGAGCACGACTGGATGGGAAGAAGAGCAAAGTACCTGCAGGAGATAATATATTAACAGGCACATTTCAGACATTGTGCCGAGGTAGGTTTCGATTAACTGAAGCCTTTTGCGTTGGTCAGTGATTAAGTCTTCAGGAAAAATAAAATGGAAAAGCAGTAGTGTTGGCAGAAAAAAAAAAACAAACTCCTGTGTTTGAAAGAACTTGGCCTTTTTTCTTCCTTTAAGGGCTGTTTGACATCTCTGGTTGTCTTAGGAAACGAAATTTTGGAAAAAAAATCAATATATTGGAAGCAGGAGGTAGAAGAACAATTTTCTTCTCCAGAATCCCCTAGAGAATATTTGAACTCAAATTGCTTCAGTCAAAATGCAATGCAGCTGATATTTAATTAATTGTAAACCCCACGTGACAAATAATCTTCCAAGTCTGATCTAGAAAGGCCAGTTATCCCCAAAATACAGCGCGTTGGTACACAGGACTGTGTGAATGCTAATAGCTGAAGGCAATTCAAACTGTTAATTTGATCCTTGTCAGGAAAATGACAAATGAGCAATTTTTAAAAATGGAACAAATGTGGTGGTGAACAAAGTTTAATTAGAAATTATGTACCTGCTCAGATTTAATGGCAATAACCAAAATGTTATAGTGCTGTAAAATAAAAGTAAAATAAAATAAAATAAAATAAAATAAAATAAAAAGAACTGATAAGCCTCAGAAAATTTGACATAAGTAGGATGGCTTTCCTGAATACACGTATTTAATGTGTAATATTTAATCTCAGTTCTAGCCAGAGCATCTGTCACTCATCCTGGGGTGAATCAGTGTGTCAACAGCAAACCTGAGGGGAGGGCGGTGCTGGAAGTCACCCCCGCGTCTCGTGTTGAGCAACACATACCCCCCTGCACCAAGGGGGCTATTCCACAGAAACACGAGTCAGCCCCTCCTTAAAAAGAAGAGTTGGTTTGGGTTTGGACTTATGACCAGATCATACACGTAACGCTGGCAATTTTTCTTTTATTCTGTGATTTTTCTCTTTGGTGACTGGCAATGGCCGTCTCCTCAGAGTTTGCATCCAGACTCTATTTATACCTGGATAACCTTCCCACCTCCTCACCATCCCCTGCCCAGGCTCGCCACGGACCTGCTACACACTGAGGATGAATAACCTTTTGATAGTTTCACACCTGGCTTTCAGTAGCTTCTTTCAAGGCCTGTAAAAATTGCACTTGGAAGAACTTCTGGTGGTGGCAGCCATCAAATATTTTGGAATATTTTCCTTTATTCCAGCAGGAATTAATTTCCATTAGAACGATTCTTTCACTCAGGCTAGAGGTTATTTCAGAATACTGTCGCTTTCTGCCATTGGACCTGACCTGATTTCTTCCAACCCTCATTTGACAGAAGAAAAAGGGGCGTGCTACATAATTCATTAGATACCAGAACTGCATTAAAAATGTATTTGACAAGAACTAATCCCACCAGGAAATCAAATAACAGCTTATTTCCTCAAAGCAGTCTTGATGGAGCAGGCCTGTATGTAAACATTTGAGACTTTCTTTATATTAATTGGGGGAAAAAATAATTCATCATGCTGCTTATATAAAAAAAAAAAAATTGAAATGCTTAATCCCCTCCCCTAAAAAACACACCAAGGTCAATTGAACAGTAGGAACTTAATGAACCCAAACAGTGCTGTGCTCAAACCCCAAATTCATGTACCTTCAGGCAGCAGCCTAAAGAAAAAAACTAGTTTGTTGAATTATTTAGTTCCTGGGTGAACTCTATTTTCATCTGCTCTGCTCCAGACATACGGCTTGTGCAGCTAACCTGTGCTCGCAGGCGAGCGCTTGCCCTCCCTATGGGGAGGCTGGTGACCTGGCGGCTGCCCCTGGTGCTGGTGGTTCAGGGTGAGCTGTCTGAGGACGTTGGGTTTGCTCTGAGTCCCCACGCTGGGACAGCATTGCCTGATGTCAGGATATTTATAGCAATTCATTGCATGCTTGGAGCAAAACTGTCAAGAGACCAGTGGAACATCCGCCAAACAGAAACGAGCGATCACCAGGCTGTTTAGATCTCTTGAACTCTTAAGATTTGACAAGAAACATGCTGCTGCATAAGATCTGGAACATGGTCACATGGAAACTTTCAGAGGAAACATTTCTTGCTTCTTATTTCTTTTTTTTTTTTTTTTCTATCAGGAAAAGCCAATATGGAAGAAATCAAAACATCCTGTAGAATCGTGACAGTTTGTAGTTCAGTCCAGCAGAAACAAGGCAATTTTCCCAGGGATATTTTCTGTTTTCTTTCCCATCTGATGTGCTCCCTCCAGCCTTTCTAAAAGGCAGCTGCTGAGCCCAGAGCCTGGCAGCCTGGACCAAGAGCCTCAGGGTTTCTCACGGTGCAAGGGGCTGGCTTCTGGAGGTGAGAAGGGAAGGAGGTCGTGCAACAAGGGCAATCTCGTCTCTTTCAGATGAAGTGTGAAATATATTCAGGATTTTTTCCTATTTTTTTTAGAAATGTTCAGGGGATTTTGACCTATTAAGCTTGTTCTTTAATATGAGAAGTTTTTATGGGAGGGAAAATAGGCACTGAAGAAGGCAGGAGGAGAATGTGGAAGGGATTCCTCGTAGCTTGGCAATTTGAAATCCTTAATAGATAAATGGTTTCTTTCCACTCCCATGCATCCCATCAATACTCCTAACATTTCATCAATAATTCCTTTTCCAATCAGTCGAGAAGTGCATGCCTTTCGAAAGAGTTCCTTTGCCAATTAGACAACTAAAGGAAATGACCAGAGCTGCAAAAGTGCTTAGCCCTAAATCTTACCTACTAAGAGCAATGGTAGCTGCTGTGGATTGCAAAGTGATGAAACTTCTGCTGGTTGCCTACATAAAAAATGGCTCATCATTGATAGCTATGATTGAGATGGGAGAAGAAATATATTCCATAATGGGGGGAAAAATATAGATGCTTCATGCAAAAGAACACAAAAGAATTATTAAATGCTTCATGCAAAAGAAAAAAAAATATTGCTTATTACCACAAGTAATCAAAATTGCTTAGTAGGAGTAACATTTGGGGCTTTTATTGTTTGCAATGTCTTTGTTAAATAATACAAAGGAATCCTTGGTTTTTAAGGGATGCATCAAGTGTTGAGCCATTTTTTTTCATGAGCAATTTTCCCATGATCAGGTATCCGCTGAAATTTTGATAGTTTCCTATCAAAAGCTTATTCATTTGGAAGCAGTTCATCACTACTGAGGCTGATTATTCAGGGTAAGATAAGAACGCTGAATGTCTTGCTTTGTAAGAGGCATGTTTCTGAGATCTGTTAAAAACACTCTTTAGCTCCCAGCCAGATGCCATATTTCACCTCCTGTTTGCAAATCGTTGATGTAGATTACATAAATGAATCAATACAAGTGAAGAAGTACTGTTTGTGGGATTTTTTTTTTTTTAATTTAACCTGTTTTATTTCACTTTTCTCATAAAATGTACATATTCTGCAGAGCTGCATTTCTGGGTCAGAGAATTGGTGGCTGTAACTCTACATCGCATTACTGAAGTCAGCCAAGAATGTGACCCACGTTGCTTTTTAACACTAAAAAAGGGCTATCTGAGGATTTGGGGTGTGATGTAAAGGACATTGAGAAGATGCTGACTTAGCCTTACTCTAGAATCAGGCGCGGTAGGACATAAATTTTCAGATGAACTACATTTAGTAGCTGTAATTTCACATTTTAATGAGCAGTATATAATGAAGATACATTAATGATTCATTGTATGGAATTATATAATGAAGATTCAAATCACATTTCCCAAACTCCATCTAGGGCTCCATTCCATCACCTATGTGGTGATTATGGGCCTTCAGGGTCACCTTGCTAATAGACTGTATCTTGACTTATGTTTCCAGTCATGCAAATAATTAGTACAACCAGTGGGACTGAAATGATTAGACAAAAACTAATTACCAGTTGAAGAGTTCGCAGGACCAGAGCCCAAAATCCTTAGACGTGTTACTCAGCTACCTCAATTCAGCCTTATTCATTAATTCTGGCTGAAAACATGGAGTTATTTTCAGGAATGAAGGATGAAATAGGGTGTCAGGAAAATCCATGTTTTCTTTCTCTTGGTCTCAATATTTATCTGTTGGCATGAGTCACGAGTGAAGCATGACCCATCAGAATACCTGCAGCCTGGTCGCATCCCTGACCATTCGGGACTCTGGTACATCCTCTTGCATAAAGTCATCTGACTTCTCATGAGCACCCACAATTCTTTCTGAGAATCAGAGTAATTTCCTGCTATTCTAGTTATGAGTTTCCAACGAGAGTTAGATTTCCATGGGCGACTACCATAACCCTGGAATAAACTGAAAATGTTTCCGTCAACACCTGCAATAAATATCAATTTCCATAATCCACCATTTGTACCTCCATGTCCACAACAGCACTTTGTATTTTCTCTTCTGCTCCAGAGGTTTAGGAGGTGACTGTGGCTGCTGTACGATATTCTGGAATAGGTGGATTTTGTTCTGTGATGGTTCCTAGTGGAACAATTTGGGACCACTCGTTGTCCCAGCAACCCCTCCAGTGTCCATCAGGGCTGAAGTAAGATGCTTGATGAGTGAAACAGAGAATCACAGAACGGTCAAGGGTGGAAGGGACTTGTGGAGGTCATCACGTACAGCTCCCCAGTTCAAGCAGGTTTCCCAGGACCGTGCCCAGTCTGGTTTTGAATACCTCCAGGGATGGAGACTCCACAACTTCTCTGGGTGACCTGTGCCACTGTTTGACCACCCTTATGGTCAAAAACTGCTTTCATGTGTGGATACCATCTGCTCTAATGTGTGTGCGTTACCTCTTGTCCTGTCAATAGTCACCACTGAGGAGAGTCTGGCTCCTTCCTCTTCATTTGCTCCCATCAGGTATTTATACACCTTGGGAAGATCCCCTGTCCTGGGTTCAGCTGAGGCAGAGTCAGCTTTCTCCATAACAGCCAGCAAGAGGCTGTGTTTGGGTTTGTGCTCAGAAGAAAGCTGATCAAAAGTGATGTTTACGCAGCTGCCAAGGTCTTTCAGCTTCTCTGGCTGTCTGCAAACAGGAGAAGCTGGGAGGGAGCACAGCCCTGTGACCAGACCTAGTGACCAGCCCAGGGTTTGATCTTAGGTTTGGGCTGTTTTGATGAAAAGCTGTTGAGAGGGCACAAGGAATAACTGCTGGAAAAATCTGCCAGGGTGTTGCTGTTGGTGGGAAGGTGGGATATGTGGGACATTGCTCATTGCTAGTGCAGAAACCCAGGGAAGAAGGTGCTAGCATCTATCACCTACCCCTAAGGCAGGCTGGAACGGAGGACATAAATAATTTTTATAATTCATTAATTAATATCTGTATTTTACCTGGGCAAGTCAATTAGTGTCATTCTTTCATGACTCCTTTAATGTGACAAAATATTGGACCCTTATTTTCCAAACTGTGAACTGTGGCACAGAGACATGATGTCCCCAGCTCCTTCAGGGGCTTTATTTCAGCAGAAGTGTGGATTTCAGTGATTTTCCCAGCCTGTGGGAAGCTGCAAAATGCAGCTTCCCAAAGTCTAAGTTAATAATGTCCTACCAAAGATAGTCTGCTTCCTTCGCCCATCGGCACTTTTCAATAGAAAAAAACCCCAAAACTAATGAATAAAGCTGCCATGGCTCAGTCCAGGAAGAAAGATTTTTCCATCAGATAAAAGGAATGTCTCCAGTCTCTCTATCAGGGCCTGCCAACTAATTTATGGTGGATTCTCACTAATCTTATTTTAAGAAAAGTAAAATAATGAGGATTTATTTGGGGCACTCAGTATACTTTTCGTAACGCCAGACAAAAAAGGAAATCTGGTATTTGTTTTATTTCTACTTTAGCATTTTATCTGACAGCTTGACGTGAGAGCAGACATGAGAGTACAGCTCGTTCATCTGTGTATAAGATATTAATCTTAAAGGATCACAAAAAAAATTTTATTCTCCAAATTACCAAGCACAGTCTAATTGGTGAGGATGGATCTAGTGTCTGAAAACAGTTTGGAGATGCTACTCTTGTAGCAGGACAGGCTTTTTTTTCCTGAAATCTACTTCAAATATTTTTATTAGTTAGATCTGTTGGCTTTTTTCCAGATGGCTTAATAGATCTTTGAAAACTCTGAACCCTCAGATGCTGTCTCCTGCCAGAGAATTCTGGAACAGTGACCAACAAAAAGCAATAGAGCTCGAGTGGCATTTGAGCAAGCTGCAGAAAAATAAAATGTGTTTTATGAGTGTATCTCATGGTCTTGTAGCTGGGTTTTGACTTCTGAAAGTAATGAGTGGACAGTGACCCGCTGGGTTGCAAGGAGGGCTCCGAGAGCATCGTGCTGTGACCCCTGTCATGAGTTTAATCAGATTAAGGGCTGCGTGCTCTGACATTAAATCAGAGCTTTCAGATGTGTGATACGAGAACAGCCTTTATGGACCCAGTGAGATAACTCATGCAGTGACCATTAGTGCTTTTTACCTTGGGGTCACAACATTCACAATCCTCGCACAGTGACCCCATCCCTTCCCTGCACCAGAAGAAAAACATCAGGAGGAGACACGAAGGCACTGGGAGGTCCAGAGAAGTGCTGCAGTGTTGGGAATTCATTAAAAAGCAACTTTGACGTTCTGACAAATGGATGAAGTTCACCGATTGTATTTTGCTGTCTTATCTGAAATCTCTTCAGTTTTGCATGTTCCAAATGTCAGATGCATGGAATAGGTTCCTGAAACCCCAGAGCAAAAGAATAAGCTGCGAGCTTCAGATTCCCTCTTCGTTCTGTGTTTGCTTAAGGTCTTTTTCCCAGTTAATCCTGGCTAGAGTTACTGGTTTCTTTAGTTTCAGCTGTCATTACTGCTGTGGGCTCTTTCTGTAGTTCTGTATTGTAATAATGAACCTTTTAGGTTTTTTTCTTTTAACAGATTTATTGGGGGCATATTACTCCTGCAACATTGGGTTTTTTCCTGATGCGCCCGACACCCCAGGTAATCCCAGCGTGTCGCTTCCTTCCAGCTCCTCAGCCCCTTGTGCCAGACACAGCTGCCTGGGGCAGGGGAGAGACTGTCTTGCTCTGACACAGTCACAGCCACCTTTTCCCTCGCCACCAGCCTCCCCAGCCCACAGCAGTGTCATGCCCACCTCTGCGGGAAGGGGTCTGGGTAGATGGATACAAGAGAGAGGAGCTGGAGAGGCTGGGAGCACGTGAAATGGGAAATATTGAGACCAATTAATGAGTGGTTGCTACAAGTAAGTCACCAAAGTATGCACATGATCCGGGGGTAGGAGCTGTATTCTCGCTATTCACAGTGAAAATCTCTGCTTGCATGGAAACAACTCCATCTTCATGGAGCTCAGGGCAGGACCAACTGCTTTTTTCTGTCGTCACTACATTTTAGTGGAAAAGAGTCGGAGAGGAACCAACAGCCTGCCTGGATCGTTCCCGGTGTGTAACGGCAAATCTGCTCCCTGAGCAGGGACAAGAGAAATAAATCCATTGGCATTAGCTGCAGTTTGGTTTCCCATACAGTAAGTGGAGTTTTCTATTTTTAAATCCAACAACATTGCATCAGAGAAAGGGGAGATGGCACAAACCCAACCAAAACACCAGAGCCCAGCACCCATGGACATGGGAAAGGTGCCCTCTGGATGTAAGCGTTGGAGAGCTCTGGCAGGCTCACCCATTGCACAAACAGATGAGAGTCATTCATAATTGACTCGAGCTAGCTGCCCCATCCTGGACAAAGTGCTCCAAGATTAATCACAAGGTTCTGAATCACTTTTTTTTTTTTGTGATTATTTGGTTTGTTGTTTTTTGGTTGTTTTTTTTTTTTTTACCTGACCTCTTGTGAGATTTCAGCCACAAGCAGGAGGAATATCAGGACGGCTGCATGCAAAGAAACTACGTGGGAGGAATCTCACTGCCACCATGAAATGTTTGGTGATGGGACTGGTAATGATGAGGGGTCAAAAGGACACAGCAACAAGCCTGTACACAAACAAATGCCTGTTCT
The DNA here is from genome assembly GCA_013400615.1 of Syrrhaptes paradoxus. Lineage (NCBI taxonomy): Eukaryota > Metazoa > Chordata > Aves > Pterocliformes > Pteroclidae > Syrrhaptes > Syrrhaptes paradoxus. Next base: position 15,844 of record VZTO01025232.1, read on the forward strand.
TGGACAGCTTTATGGGGAAAAAATCGAGAGGCAAATAATTGTCTTATGTGCTGCTGTATGTGAACCAACAACAGTGCTGCTAATGGGTCCCAGGCAGCTTCAGACAGGCTCCAACCTCTCAGTTTGTGATTCAGGTCTCTCGCATTTCCCCCAGGTTTCAATCAGATACGTATTATCTGCAGTCACACGAAGCATTGTTGTGAGCTCGTAGACAGCTGTTCATTCATGGCTGAACATCAATGTGCAGGAAAAAAAAATGTCATTGCATCCTTCACTCGTGTGTACAAGTGCAGATCCTCTGAAATCACTCAGACTTCAAGGGAGTTACGACAGCCAGGTATTGAACCTATGAAGCACGTTGGCATCATTTGGATGCAAAGTGCTGCCTAAAGATAATTAATTCCTGGTACAGTGCAGTGCTCCTGGCCAATTGGTTAGTGTTAGATATCTCTAGAAGTAAATTATTCTCATAGAATATACAGTATTCACTTTTTATGTTTTAAAAATATAGTGAGAGCTAGCTAAAATTCCACGATAACCACATCTTGCTGTGTTGTCCTGGGAATTTTGCATCAGTTCAAGCTGGCTTCTGTTCTGTTCAAGCTTTGCAGTCTCCATAAATCTTATCGATCCACCAGATTAATATTTTATTGTGGAAGAGAATCCTGTTGCCAATTACAAGCAAAAATCTTGCAATTAAATACATGGCTGCAAACGACTTTGTAATGACCCCCAAAGCCCAGACAGAAGAAGGGCGAAGTCCTGGAGAACATTGTTCTTACTAATTTATTTACTTTCTACTTTATTTACTTATTTACTTTCTACTTTACTAATTTATTTACTTTCTTTCGTTGACATTTGTTGAGCTATCTGTCTTCACATGCCAATACTTTTCCATGTTTAATAAGACTCCATTAAAACCTCCGTTGGACAAGCCGTAGGGCTGCAGGGTACGGCTCTGGATAGCAAGTAAAGTCAAAGGTCGGTTTGCCTGTACAGTCAAAGCTTTGCACTTTGCGTCCGAGAGGTTGGACTGTACTCCACAATCACACCCCGGGTTTCTCTCAAAGCACCTAGAAAGCACAAGGGCAAAACTGGCTGTGCTCAGTGACCAAAGTGGCATCCAGCAGTCAGTTTGTACCCCCTCTGCTCAATACCCAGTCGCACAGCTCTCAAGCATGTGCAGAAGAGGGAAACTGAGGGAAGGCTGGGGAACGCAGCGAGGGGGTTGGCTGGGGAGCAGCGTTTCCTTTGTGTGCTAAAGCCCCCGCTAAGCACAACGTGCCCCTGGAGTGTTTCACCCACCACCCACGGGGATGTCCCAGTTTTACTTACTCCACACTCTTCAATGCACAGTCTGGGCTAATTAATGCCCTGGAGAAGAGGAGGGGGGACGTGAGCTTTGGGAGAGCACGGCTGCTGGGGCTGTGTGTGCTCCCTGCATTCCCTCTCTCATACCTTGGCATCCTTTTGCAGAAGGCTGCAAGTACAGCACGGGACCGCTTTGGGGATCCCATTACTGCAGTGCCATGTAGGGGGATTTAATGTTCTCTGAAGCCTGCAGTGGTAAAGGAACATCACCCTGCACTTCACAATGGCCAAGGGCTTCTGGTCATTGCTCTCTCTTGGGTCAAAGGATGACAAGCTTCACCACTGATAGCTGCCAGTTTAGACCATTTATTTGTACTGCACCCTGCAGATATTTGAATCTGACTCTGACCCTGATGATCTGGACTCTGAATCGAAGTGTTATGAAGTGTAGGATGCAGACAGACTGTTCAGATTTAGCCGTGTTTTGAATTCATCCAATTGGCTCATCTGAGCAAAAGAGTTGCTTCATATTACATACTTACATCTAATTAAAGTTTCCTGCCCTTCATTAATTGCATACCTGATTTTGTTTCTGCTTCCTTTTGAACTATGTCACATCATTATACATAGCAGGGGCTTTTCCCAAGCCACTGAGCACTGCTGCTCCTCCTAGCATACATTGAGTGGTTGTGTTGTAGTGGATTCCCAGCCTGGCATGTTGCAGTAGACCAAGGCTTGGCTGGTACAGCCTCAGGAAGGGCTTTAAGCAAAGCAGACAAGTCTGGGGATTGCTTATGCCTAGAAGCACAAACCTAGGATAATCAGGATGAATTTGCAAAAGAGGCAAATATGTTCCAGTTTTGTTTGCAAGTTGCTGCTCAGAGGATAGCTCATTCATTCGAGTAGCTCAGACATGGAGGGGTTCAGTGCCATCTCAGGACCCTCCACGCTGGGGCAGGATCAGTTATAAATACCGGGAACAGACTGGAAGTGAAAGAACATTTTTCTGAGAAGCAAAATCCACAATAAAGTAGATTAATTAGAGCAGCTCCACTTCAAAGCCTCTCTGCTCTTTAATTTATTGATCACAGTGTTCAAAGATCTGCACGGTGCCTTCCCCCCCCAAAAAAGGTTCGTAATTGAATATCGGACTATATTTGATGAAATCTCATGCAAATTGCAAGAACTCACTAATTTGTCAGTGTTAACTGAGTGCCAGAATTAAAGGCAGCTGCAGTGCACAGTGCAAGTCCATGATTTAAATATTATTTTTTTTTTTAGGTGGCAAAAAGGGCTGTGAGATCCGATCCAGTGAAGGTGATTCGATCTGCCCAAGGTGCTATGTACTCCCCAAGACGTGAGGAGAAGGGGAACTGCTGCTCTGGTGCTCAGAGAAAACGTTACCGTGGGTGTCGTGGAAGATGAAATGAAGGGGTAGGCATGGGTGGAAGAGGGACACTGAGAAAAAAAATGCATAGACCTGATCTACTATTAATTCTGGCCCTAAAACCAGTTTATTAGCCAACGGAAAGTTGGTTTAGCAACTCTGGAGTCGGAGTTAAGGTAGGGATTTTTCTATTCCTTCCAATTGCTGACAGCTTTGCTGTGATAAATAAATAGTTCCAAAAGCAGCCAAGGTGTGGTTCCCCTTCTCGCTGCCTTTTCCCACCCCAAGCCTGATGTGACATGGGCAGCCCCCCATGGGCCAGGGGTGGCCTCAGCTCCGGGGCTCTGGTGTGCACCCTGGAGAAGAGCAGTGTGTGTATCGGTGCCACTAACGGCTTCTGAACTTGGATTCATACTTTCAGTTGAAAAAAATGGGGGAAAACACTGAAAAATAGAAGCATTCATTTAGACATTATAATAATGCAAAAAAAATCAGCCGATTTAGTTTGACATTTTATAGGTCAAAAGTTTCTTATTTTCATTTCGAGAGAGCCCTGTGTTCATGTAAAATCGATCTCCATTTAAAAGAAAGGGTAACAAGAGAGTAACGCACCTGAACCATTGATTTTTCTTTTGCCTGAGAAAAACCTTGAAGGCTGACCTAAGAAATGTTTATCTGGACTTGGGTTTTGCTGTTGCTCTTTTGCCACGTGAAAATGAAAAAGGAAAGAAGATATTCCGCTGTATTTTTTTATAAGTAGCCTACACTTACAGTTGTTATAAAGAGTTATAAATAGCATTAAAAGCACATTTATATACATATGTATATATATGTATCTCAGATTACATATATAAATGTATATAATCTGAGATTACATTTGACTAGTTACAAAATGAGACTACCGTAATCCTCCAAATTATATCCAGAAATGCTGTTTTCTGTCCGGATAAGTAAATCAGCAGTGTGAAGGAGAGAGTGAGTGGTGTCTGTCTGGGGCAGAGAAAGGTCTTTCGAGCTGTAAATTCCCTTAATAGATAGGAAATGTTTATGTCTAATTAGCTTATTCCATCAGCAGAACTGTGCTGTGCTGTGAAATGAACCACAAGCACTTGGCCCAAGGCCATCGGGGGGGTGCCCTGGGTGATTTCTGCTCTCCTCTAAATCAGTGCCCTGCAGCCTGTACTGCGGAGAGTCCTTTCCCTCGCTGATTCCGTTGGTTTTCCATCAGCATCTATTGGGTGACTTTTGTCTTCTCCCCTTTTTAAATACTATCCCTCCTCTGAGCTGTCTCCTTTCACTTTTTAGTACTTACCCCTTCATGCTGATGGCACACAGCTTTATTTTAGTCCTGGGCAGCTTTGACGAGGAAGGGTCTTTGTCTGCAGTTACAGAAGTCTGGTCTGGCAAAGAGCACGGACGCAGTCTGGGCCAGGAGCCCTGCTCGGGAGGAAGAATCTTATGTATACTAGAAGGATATGATTGAAAGAGCAATTCGCAAACTGAAGTTCTAAAATTTTTTTCTGTGGTCTGTGCCACCTCTGCAGGCGTGCAGGTAAATCAGCTCAGCACCGACCCAGAGACTTATTCATCAAGGCATTTAAGTATCTAGGTGAATAATATTAAAGTCACTGGGAGTCCTTTAAAGGCTGCTTGGCGAGAGGGAGGATGAGCTTCTTTTGGCCTGAGGAGCACAGAAAGAACCCTGCGTTGGTGAGACCACAGCTGACAAAGCAGAGGGTCCCTGCCGGAGGGAAGTGATGGACACCCCAGCTCTGCAGCACCCCAGCACAGCCCCCCTGGGACACCCTGCCTGCCTCAGGAGGTGACAGAGGGGACACCAGCCATGCCAGCGCCTACCCACATCCTCCTTCCCTCCTCGTTTCTGCCTGTACAGCTGTTCCACAGCTGTAAAGAGGCAGGTTGACCCCTGAGCCCTTGGCAGCACAGCAGCAGTGTGAATCTATGACAAATACAGATTCACTCCCTAGTAACTCCCTAGTAACTCCCTCCGTGAAGGGGTTCAAGGCCAGGCTGGATGAGGCTTTGGGCAACCTGGGCTGGTGGGAGGTGTCCCTGCCCATGGCAGGGGGGTTGGAACTGGATGATCTTTAAGGTCCTTTCCAACCCAAACCATTCTCTGATTCTCTGATGTCTGCTCTCCAGCCCTTCCTGAAGCTCTGAGCAGAGACCGGGGGCAGAAGGAGGGAGTTCAGCACAGGAGCCACCAGCCCGCGCCCCCTTCCCAAGCGGGGGGGCCGCTAATTGGGAGGGATAATTGGGGGGGGCTGCAGCGCGGCGGCCCCCGCGAGGAGGAGCCCGAGGGACGCTCCTGGAGCCGCTTAGTGCCGGGCTGTGCGGGGAGGGGGCACCGGGGGCTCTGCGGGGNATAATGAAGTACTATAATAACTGCTGTTCTTTGTAAAACATAAAGCAATATTAAAATAAAGCATATAAACATAAATAATTAATGTAATGCCACACCAGCTGCAATGTTTGCTTTCCTGTTTATGGAAATTCTGCTCGGTGCATCTACCCGAACCTCTCTGCTGCTGCTGTTACCAGTCATCTTAGGCACAATGTTATGTAAGTGATGGCAGCAGTCCTCCTCGAGCATATCAGTTTTACCAGATGACTTTCTTGGTCTGCAAGGAGGGTAAGATTTTTAAAGAAATGGTTAGTGCTAGTTTTGTGATGTTCGTTTTGTTGTGGGCAGGACGAGTTTTTGTTAAAGTCCGGATAAAACCCATTTTCCTCAGAGCTTGACCTCCAAGTGGATTTTTGTTTGGTGTTCAGGCTGACATTTCAGAGAGGAAAAAGGTTTGGCCTTTCTCATGTTTGCCACTTTGCTAGGTTTAGACTAACTTACACCAGCAGGGAGTGAACATTTCTCCCCAGGCACCCGATGATGTGTTTTAAAGAGTTCGGGCTGCTGCAGAGTTCATTCGTTCAGCGGTGCACTCTCTCGATTTTGAAAGGCACCGGTTGTACAACAGGCAGCCTGCTTTGGCTTCTCACAAGCAGGCCTTCTAGGTCTTGTTGCTCTTTTAAATAAAGTGAACTTGACAGTGGAAGCTGGTTATTCTTCCTCTTCCCGCTGTGTACCCATCCTGTTTCACCACTGGTTACAAAACAAGGGGAATCTGGTGGTCCAGGCACAGCCCCCCCGGAGATGCAGAACTGGGGTGCGGGTTTTTAATGATTCCCAGTCTTTTCTGCTTGCTCTGAAGCACTTTACAGAAATCTTTTAACAGCATTAGAAGGAAAATAGTGAATCTAGATCTTCATTCTGCTGTCACTGGTGAGAATCGGGACATGAGCTGACAAAATCCATGTCAGCCAACAGGAGGTCAGAATTCGGTCCGTTTGTGCCGTGGGGGAGTCAACGGTCCCGACAGGGATGCTCACTGGTGAATGCATCTGGTCATCTGTGTAACGCAGTGATCACTTTGCACAATGGGATTATTAACCAAACTCTCTGTTTGCGTGGTTTTGAGTCCCTGGTTTCCCACTCAAACCCCAAGTTCAGGTAGTCACAGACATAAGGGCATGTTAGATGCAACTCGTTAAGCTCTAATCTTTATTATCAGATACTGCCTCTGCTTAAAAATTCCAGGAGGGTGTGTGATGTATTTTTTTTTCCCACTTGCCTAGTCCATCTGACTTTTTGTACCCATTTGTAAGCAACCAAATAGAAAAGCTAAAACAGGAGACCAGTACACTTACACAAAGACTCAATAAATAGTGCCAGCCTCATTTTCCAGATTGTAAAACAGAGATGCCTTCAGCAAGGCATAAATGAGCTCTTCATTACTTAGCATTACTGGCATGCTAGGGAGGTCTCCAAGCCGAGCAGGGTATTCAGAAAGGGACCTTCAGGAATGGTCCCAAGACTGATATTTGGGAGTTTCCCACCTGAGCATGCTAATTTTGCAGGCATGTATTTTGCTTGCAAACCAAGTCTTTTATCCTGTAAAGAGAATGGCACAGAAGCATGCAAAGAGCAATAAAAAATACCAGAAATCGCTGCACACCCTCCACTAGCCCAGGTTGCTCGAAGCCTCATCCAGCCTGGCCTTGAACCCCTCCAGGGATGGGGCAAACCCCTCTTTTCTTCAGATGCTGATTGAGTTGTTTTCTCTGGTTAAAAACTCTTTGCTGGAATTTTTGTATTTTCTCCATGACTTTTCCCATTTGGGGCACTGTGAAACGGCACGGGGAGTCTCTTTCTCTGCTGCAGTGGGGTGTTGTAGGGACTTTCTTGCTCTGGCAACACTCGCCGGTGAGAGAAGGACGAGAGAAGCAGCGTGTGTGGTTTGGCGTGGGTGCTATGGGTGCCATCACCGCTCCTCCCGTGTGGGGAGCATCTCCAAGCACTCACCTCCAGGGCTTGGTGACAATCACATTCCCTGTCATTAGATGGACCTACACAGGGCTCTTCGCTTTGATTGCCAAGCATGCTTCTAGTTAACTCCCTGGAGCCTTAAAAATGAAACTCAGCTGAAAGCCATTGATTTTCCCTTAAATAAAGTCCCAGTTGTGCTCAGCTGTGGTCTGGCTGGTTTTTGGTGGGAGGGGAGAGGGTGGGAAAAGCTTCGTAGATTCCTTGTTCTCTAGAGCTGTCACCAAGTCCTCCCTCGCAGGTAGCTCCTGACAGGTGGCTCAGGTGACATCTGGCCCAAAGGAGGGGAACTGTGATGGCACGAAGCTCCGGCTGACCAGGCAGAGCTGTCGGTGAATCCTGTAGTCCTCCGAAGTCAGGGGGTACAGTGCATCGCCCTCAAACTGGTGGTAAGTTGGTTGTGCAAATGTAGTAACTCATGTCAAAGCCTTGACAGACACAGTGGCATTTGCAAGAATTTTCCAGGATGTCAGAAATCTGTTGGCTACCCTGCCTATTCACTTGGACAAATCTTCCCTTTAAACTTTATTTTTTTTTCCCAGTTTTAAGTCCTCACACCTGTCTCCGCACTGCAGATGGAACATCTGTCCTTCCGTGTTGCAGCTGGAACGTGGAGTCCCTCTCTCTCCCTTACATGTGGTATAAAAGGTGTCAGTAATGTTGGGACTGGGTCTGAGAGAACTCTTGTCATTATTCCCCTAAAATCTTTGCACCCTGGTGTTGTGACTGTGGTGAACAGACATCATTCTGCCTCTGGGGAAGCAGTGACAAATAACAGGGTAAGGACTGGGACACCCGTATCTTAGTGAAAAGAAAAACAGAAATTAATTTTGTTTTGGCCTTTTTCCTCTTTATTGAGTGTATGATTCCCTTGTCGCATCCTTTAACTATATGCTTTGCCCCTCAGGCTTTAAATCTTAATTTTACTGAAACCTCCAGCTCACGGTCTTCCTGCAGACGCTGCATGGTGGAGCAATGCACCAAAACTAATAGAAAACAAACAAAAAAAACCAAACCCAAAATTATATTTTTCGGGCTTTAACGTGCTGCCTGGAAAAACTATTTGACACCACGGGCTGCACAGCTGCTGGGGAAAAGAGCTCCTGTGCCAAGAGAAATGTTCCCAAGCTGCTGCTGGCCCTTCTTAAAGCTGAATGGATTTCCAGCCCCGAGTGTGGTGAATATTTAGGGACAAGCGTTGCTGACAGCTTTCAGGTGTTATGGCCTTAAAGGGAGAAATAGTTCTGAGCAAGTGCTTGATCCATAGGCTAGACCTGTTTGAGACCTGGGAGTGAAGGGGATGCATAAGGAAATGCGAGGAGTCTGGGGAGCGGAAGGGAAGCAGGATGTTCTTGCTGCAAGCCTTTGGGGTCCTGTTCCTGACTTGGAGGGTTTTATGATTTACTAGGGTCTTAAATATAATGTCGATAACTTTTTGTCTTACTTCCTCTCACGGTACAGTTATGCTGTAATTACTGAGTCCTAGTTTTTGTTTCTGTGCAGAGGTGGAAGGAGCAGGTTTGGCTGGCATTTTGTCTGCTTAGAGGAGGATCCCAAAACGACCACATCTGGATTTTGACCGTAGTTCTCTTCTACCATAAAACAAAAGCCAAAGTTCACAGGTGACTATGGAGACAGGATTTCAAATCATTTTCTCTTCTTTTAGCTGCGCTGAATTTTGCTGAAGAAAAGCTTTCCCACCGTTACGGTCTCTGAATTGCTCAGTCAGGGAAATCCTTTCGGCTGTGTTTTACCAAGTGTCTGATAGACACTGAAACCTCCAGCCAGGGGAGCTTGGCCTTTGTGGCCACGCACAGCTCTCAGCCAGCCTCTGCTGAGTCCAACACCACAATCCCACAGAATGTTCAGTTTCCAAGGAAACAGAAAGCTCCATTTTTTTTAACAAATACACACAATTTATTACTCATTTCTACTACCGTGCTACTTTCTAACTATTTTCTCGAGCTAGAAGAATATGTGTTTTCTAACACAAAACGAAAGGAGGAGCTGGTGGCTTCTGGAGGACAGTTTTTTCCAGGATGCCGTGGTTTCATCCTGGCAGCACACAGCACTGGTTCACGTACCTCCCCAGAAAGGCACTTGGTGAGCGTGGTTCGGAGGTGACCTCCCGAGGACATCTGCTGGCTTGGTGGCCCCCTGACCTTGGGCCACGTATTTAAGGGTGTGCAGATAAGCACTCACTGGGATCTTCCAAAAGATCTTCCGCACCTCCTTCACCCTGAAATCGACTCGTTGCCACAGCTGCAGCCTGTCGAGAGAGCAAAGTGAGAGCTAACAGAAAAATCCCTTCCTGTCTGATCTGGATGTGCTGAGAACAGTGTGGCTCTTGTCCTTCCCACCTCTTCCCAGAGGAGTGCTCAGTGCTTCAGGAAGGGCAGAGCTGGGTGGCCCAAGAGCCGCTCTCCGGGGATGTCACCGTCTCTGAGAGCTTCTGCTGAGCTTCCCATGTCTGCAGGCTCCCTGCCCTGGGGACAAGGGAAAGAGGGGGACAGGATGGGATTTTATCTGTTGGCTCAGTGGCAATGCAGGTGGTTCGTACTGGTCAGACTGGTCAGCACAATCCAGCTGGGATGATGCACACTGTTTCCCCAGGGCAAGCCTCAGCACACCGGGCAGCACTGGAATGCCTGGTGCATGGGCAGTCAGCACTGACTGTGGCTACCCTGGGAGAACTGGGATAGCCACAGAGATGCTTTCTGCCTGACTTTTAGATACTTTATTGTGCTTGAAAGAAATGCTTCAGGCTGCAGTGAGACTTATTTCCTTCTGTGCCCATTGCAGGACAGAACACAACGCTCTCAACAAGGAGACTTGGGAATTTCCCACATGCAGGGAAAGGGAGGAGAGGGGAACCTGTTCCCTGGCACATGCTGTGTGCTTGCTGGAGCTGTGCGAAGCTGTGGGGCTGCATTAAGGGCAGACAAAAGACTGTGTTTGTAAGCCCCAGGGTGAGTGCTGTAGGATCTGCTTACCCCATGGCAAACAGCTATCGCACCTCTTAACCAGGGGTGTTACTGCAAGGTTAGGAAGCTGCAGTTTGTATTCCAGGAGTGGGTAAAATGTTGGAAGGTTTAGAAGTGAGCTGCAGTTTTCACCTAGAGTTGAACCAATATTTGGCTTTAAAGCTGAAAGGCAAATGAGAGCTAAAAGTGGAAATTCAGGTTTTGAATTAAGTTGCTGAAATCCCATAACTGAGCCTGGTAAGTTCTTGTATCACAGTGTCAGAAATTAGACATTTCTCCTGTTGACTTTGCAAGATTGGCCAATTCTGGTCAGTTCTGGCCAGAGCAGGAACGAGAGTGCCTCCTAGAACCCCCTCAGCCCCAGACTGCCCCAGGTCCATAGCTCAGGTCCCTACGCTCTGCAAAATGGGAACGGTGGGAATTCTGTGGTTTGAACCTGGTTCATCCCTAATCAGCGTGGACCTGAACAGGATCAGCACTGCCGTACACCAAACTGATGCAGAGGAAAGACAGAGGAAAGCATTAAAAGGTTTTCTGAGCACTGAGATGAAGATTTGCACATCTTCAAGGTGACACCAATGACATTATCTCTGGAGGAGAGNTCTGAGCAAATGCTTGATCCATAGGCTAGATCCATCCTGTTTGAGACCTGGGAGTGAAGGGGATGCATAAGGAAATGCGAGGAGTCTGGGGAGCGGAAGGGAAGCAGGATGTTCTTGCTGCAAGCCTTTGGGGTCCTGTTCCTGACTTGGAGGGTTTTATGATTTACTAGGGTCTTAAATATAATGTCGATAACTTTTTGTCTTACTTCCTCTCACGGTACAGTTATGCTGTAATTACTGAGTCCTAGTTTTTGTTTCTGTGCAGAGGTGGAAGGAGCAGGTTTGGCTGGCATTTTGTCTGCTTAGAGGAGGATCCCGAAACGATCACATCTGGATTTTGACCATAGTTGTGTTCTACCATAAAACAAAAGCCAAAGTTCACAGGTGACTATGGAGTCAGGATTTCAGATTATTTTCTCTTCTTTTAGCTGTGCTGAATTTTGCTGAAGAAAAGCTTTCCCACCGTTACGGTCTCTGAATTGCTCAGTCAGGGAAATCCTTTCGGCTGTGTTTTACTAAGTGTCTGATAGACACTGAAACCTCCAGCCAGGGGAGCTTGGCCTTTGTGGCCACGCACAGCTCTCAGCCAGCCTCTGCTGAGTCCAACACCACAAACCCACAGAATGTTCAGTTTCCAAGGAAACAGAAAGCTCCATTTTTTGACAAATGCACACAATTTATTACTCATTTCTACTACTGTGCTACTTTCTAACTATTTTCTCGAGCTAGAAGAATATGTGTTTTCTGACACAAAACGAAAGGAGGAGCTGGCGGTTGCTGGAGGACAGTTTTTTCCAGGATGCCGTGGTTTCATCCTGGCAGCACACAGCACTGGTTCACGTACCTCCCCAGAAAGGCACTTGGTGAGCGTGGTTCGGAGGTGACCTCCCGAGGACATCTGCTGGCTTGGTGGCCCCCTGACCTTGGGCCACGTATTTAAGGGTGTGCAGATAAGCACTCGCTGGGATCTTCGAAAAGCTCTTCGGCACCTCCTTCACCCTGAAATCGACTCGTTGCCACAGCTGCAGCCTGTCGAGAGAGCAAAGTGAGAGCTAACAGAAAAATCCCTTCCTGTCTGATCTGGATGTGCTGAGAACAGTGTGGCTCTTGTCCTTCCCACCTCTTCCCAGAGGAGTGCTCAGTGCTTCAGGAAGGGCAGAGCTGGATGGCCCAAGAGCCGCTCTCCGGGGATGTCACCGTCTCTGAGAGCTTCTGCTGAGCTTCCCATGTCTGCAGGCTCCCTGCCCTGGGGACAAGGGAAAGAGGGGGACAGGATGGGATTTTATCTGTTGGCTCAGTGGCAATGCAGGTGGTTCGTACTGGTCAGACTGGTCAGCACAATCCAGCTGGGATGATGCACACTGTTTCCCCAGGGCAAGCCTCAGCACACCGGGCAGCACTGGAATGCCTGGTGCATGGGCAGTCAGCACTGACTGTGGCTACCCTGGGAGAACTGGGATAGCCACAGAGATGCTTTCTGCCTGACTTTTAGATACTTTATTGTGCTTGAAAGAAATGCTTCAGGCTGCAGTGAGACTTATTTCCTTCTGTGCCCATTGCAGGACAGAACACAACGCTCTCAACAAGGAGACTTGGGAATTTCCCACATGCAGGGAAAGGGAGGAGAGGGGAACCTGTTCCCTGGCACATGCTGTGTGCTTGCTGGAGCTGTGCGAAGCTGTGGGGCTGCATTAAGGGCAGACAAAAGACTGTGTTTGTAAGCCCCAGGGTGAGTGCTGTAGGATCTGCTTACCCCATGGCAAACAGCTATCGCACCTCTTAACCAGGGGTGTTACTGCAAGGTTAGGAAGCTGCAGTTTGTATTCCAGGAGTGGGTAAAATGTTGGAAGGTTTAGAAGTGAGCTGCAGTTTTCACCTAGAGTTGAACCAATATTTGGCTTTAAAGCTGAAAGGCAAATGAGAGCTAAAAGTGGAAATTCAGGTTTTGAATTAAGTTGCTGAAATCCCATAACTGAGCCTGGTAAGTTCTTGTATCACAGTGTCAGAAATTAGACATTTCTCCTGTTGACTTTGCAAGATTGGCCAATTCTGGTCAGTTCTGGCCAGAGCAGGAACGAGAGTGCCTCCTAGAACCCCCTCAGCCCCAGACTGCCCCAGGTCCATAGCTCAGGTCCCTACGCTCTGCAAAATGGGAACGGTGGGAATTCTGTGGTTTGAATCTGGTTCATCCCTAATCAGCGTGGACCTGAACAGGATCAGCACTGCCGTACACCAAACTGATGCAGAGGAAAGACAGAGGAAAGCATTAAAAAGTTTTCTGAGCACTGAGATGAAGATTTGCACATCTTCAAGGTGACACCAATGACATTATCTCTGGAGGAGAGCGGTGGTGTTGCTACCAGGTGGATTTCTGCACTGCTTCAGCTGGGGCTGACTCATGAGTTAAACTTTGTACAGTCTTGTGAACGGCTGTTTCCTGCCTATCTGAGGATACTTTTTAAGGAAGATTTGAGAAATTATTAAAATTCAGGTGATGCTGGGCCTTATCGACAGTTAAAAAATTTACCAAGCCCTCAGCCCATCAATAATCACAGCAGGCAGCGTGGTGGACTCAGCTTAATATCAGATAATAGCAAAGTTGCCACCGTATTCACTTGAAAGGCAGATGGAAATTAGCATCTGATTAATCATTGTTAGCCCTGTTTGGCTGATGCAGGTTTGCGGTTTAGGAGATGTATATGTATGACTTTGCTGAATGCACAAACACTGATTGTGCGTGTGCTGGCACACGGGTTCTTTCAGATTTTCAGAATCATTCCGAGAGGAGCCGGGCTCAGACACTTTGCATTGCCATCACAGACAAGAACAAAACTTAACCGTACCCCCACACATCACGTGGATGCAGATTTTAGCAGCATTCATTTCTGCTGTCGAAGGCACACCATGGGTGATTTAAACCATTCATGAAGATTCACTGTCTTTTTTTTCTTATCTCTATTGCCATAGGTTTTTTTGCATGGAGGGAAGGTGAAAGAAAGGCAAGGCTGGTATTCAGTGAGATCTTGATTTTTCAGGATAAATACAATTTTTTCTGATAAAGATCTGCGTAATGAATGGCAAAAACCAGAAATCTACTTCTTCATGCCTGCAACAGCCTTGCAACAAATTCAAACTTGGATGATTTTCCATTTCTTTTTGAGCCTAACATTACCCTTGGCAGGGTAGATATGTATATACGTCTTTGAAAACAGATATTTCCATGAGGCTGCAGATTCTATGAATGTTGAAGACAGGAGGTTTTAGTAGAGGTGAAAGATATCAAAAGCTGCTTCAGGCTTTGTGGCTTCCACTTCTACAGCCTAGAGGTTCTTCCAGCTATCTGGAGTTGATGCGCATCCTTTGAATACGACTGGAGGCAAACTGATTCTGATCTTTGTATTATCAGTTAGCAAAAGCCTTTGAGCAGTTCTAAGGTGCTGTGTAGGTGTTTGTCCAGCCTTCTGGAGGAAAGAGAAAGGATGCCAAAAAGCCCTTTCAAAATCCTATTTCAGGTACCTAAAACCCTACTCTATCTCCTATAGGTCAAACTTTCAGAAAAAAAATTTCTTTGAGGCAACGTTGTCTTGTCTTTAGGGAAAAAGAGAATGTGTTTCGAAAGAATCTCAAAGGATACCTGAGAAATCTATTTCAGCTGGGGTTTGGAGTCATTCAGGCAAATGAGGGTTCAAGTCACTGGAATCTCTGTTTTCTTGAACTATAGTTCATTTTGGATTGGAAAATTAAGAATTTGTTTATTGGATAACAAAGTGACATTTTCAGTGAAAAAATTGATCTTTTTATGAAAAAAAAAATGTGTTTTTTTTCTGAAAAGTTGTCTTTAATCTGTTCAGGGAGTTCTATTGTATCACATAAATACGACCCTTGTAATTGTGGTAATCCCTCATGGCCAAACCAACCTTTTCAAAGCGGACCCTGGCCTTTAGCTTTCTCAGCCACACGTATCCCTAGCTCCTGCAGTCACAGCAGTGAGCAGCAGCAGCGAAACTGAAGCCACGAACACTGGAGGCAGCCACGTTCTCTCATTTTCTGTCTAAGAACCTTGCTCTTTTCTTGGCAACAAGCCCAAAGCTTTAAGATGTATGATTGCCTTCCTGAGCTTCAGCTGGGATGTTCGTGAGATGAACCACATCATACCCAGGGCAGGAGCTCAGAAGTGCTGCCCTGTTTCATCAGCCCAGAATCTTTATTTCAGTCCACCAGTTTCTCCTCATCCAAGGTGTTTCCTAATCCTCTCTTCTAAGAGACAGAGAATTAAATATTGTTCAGAGTTCCCGACAAGATCAGCTATCAGTTTCAATATCCTTCTTCTGCTGAATTTCCATTTCCTGGGTGACGATGTGAAGAGTGTGTGACTGGTGTACTTGGACCGGTACCATTCTTCCAGCATAAAGCTGAAAAGATTCTTCAGGACTTGGGGACTGGGAAAAAAAAGAGACAGGACATGAGGGAGTTGTGTTGTCAGGAAGGTGTGTCATGGAACAGGTTTTTGTGACCACTCACTGGTCAATATGAAATAATAGGAATTCAGAAGTGGTGTTAAATTTATCTAAACTGTTTTTTTTTTTAATGTTTACATGGAGCAGTTAAAAGGATGTGAGCTTACTTCATACCTGTATCGTCAGCAAAACCACAATTTCTGCAGACATTTGAAATCGCAGGCAGTTGTTATTCCGTTCTAGAAGGAACTGGAGGCTGGCTGGCTCAGCAGCAGCATCGCCACGGCGGAGGCTGCTGCGGCGTGGACAAGCCCTGCAGGCAGAGCAGTGGTGGCCTTGGCTCCAAACCCCGGGTGAGGCTGGTGCTGCTCATGGTCCCTGCTAGTTTCCAGGCATGTGGAGCTCAGCAGGTGGGTTGTGAAGCCCTGCGGTGACTGTTGATTGACCCATGCCGTGTGGAGTGCCTTTGGGATCAGGACATACGGTGTAACTCAGATAACATTTCTCCATCCTGTCTCCTGCCTTTTGCGATCTATACCACTCCACTGTAGAGACCGAGCAATTTGGCTTTCATGCACACCACCTCTGCTAACGGCCGNCACCACTCCACTTCTACTGCTATGAAAGTGCGGTAGAGACCAAGTCATTTGGTTTTCACGCACACCACCTCTGCTAACGGCCGTTGCTTTTGTTAGCCTCTCATCCCAAATCGTGGTGGGACTTGTATGCTGACGTCCTACATCCTGGGGAGCAGCAGCTGTTTTGGGAACTACAGCTCCTCCGCCCTAGAACATCAACCGCCAGCCCGGGTGGATGAAGCCTACGCTTGGTCATGTAACCTTTGTGTTCAAACCGATCGATTCACCGTGCATTGTTTACTCTGTTATGCCTCTTCACGTTCAGAAGCTATTTCCTTTCATTTCTTCTGTGTCTTAATTCATAATTTTTGTTAATCCCTTCTGTTTTCCTTTTAATTTCTTATACAGTGGATTCCTTTCTCTCATAGCTACTGGTCTTTTAATTGGAGTTTTCCTTCCTTCTGTACTTTTTCTTTTTTTTAATGCATATTTATCTTTTAATTAAATCACCAGGAGGCATATTTAGAGCCCCCAGGGTTCACTTTGAACTATGAAAAGGAAAAGGCTTACTCTGTGCTATAAACAAAATGTTAATTTGAATTAATTGAAGGAAATGCTCTGCCTATGATAGACTTGTTTCTGAATAATTAATCATTTCAGCCAGAAAAGTAAACATTATGGCCCTGAATGTTGTTTCTTGTCCTACCAGTGTCAGTCTGGAGCTGCTCTGCTGATATGAACTGAATCAGCCTCCTTTGATATTGGTTCAGCCAAAAGCAAGCTCTGGCCCCAAATCATCTTGGGGAAAGAACACTTCTGTCTGTGTTGTATCCAAACATATTGTAGTATTGTAGGTGCTCTCCCCCACCTCTAGTGCTTCATTTTTCAGAGCAATGCCTTCCCATGGTGATAGCTGGGATGGGGAGCAGGGGTGGCTGGGGCTCAGGAGCCCACTCGCTGAGGAAGGGGTTGGTAGCAGTGGGGGCAAAAAGAAATTAATGGCTGGTAAGGTCCTACCTGGGACAGGTGGAGAAGTGCTCAGTGTCCAGGAGAAGCCTGTGGGGAGGAGGTGGGTAGGTGCATGTGCCACTAACCCTAACGTCCCTTGGCTCTCAGAGTATTGGCCTAAAGACAACTCTGGCAGGTGTCTCAGATATTTAACAGGTATTATCTTGTATGATA
This sequence comes from Syrrhaptes paradoxus, assembly GCA_013400615.1. NCBI lineage: Eukaryota > Metazoa > Chordata > Aves > Pterocliformes > Pteroclidae > Syrrhaptes > Syrrhaptes paradoxus. Next base: position 32,744 of record VZTO01025232.1, read on the forward strand.
TTGTTATTTAATATTTCCCACAGTGCATGACAAAATGCCATTGTTCACTGGATGCCAATTTATTGAAAAGTTCTTGAAATTAGGCAAACTGGTGGGAGTGGCTCTTAAATGCAAAGAGACACGTCTAGATTCCCATTGATTGGAGGTACTGAAGATACATGACAGAGGCTGTTTCCTCACCCTCATAGTCCTTCCCAGAGCTTCTGCTGACAGTTTCCAAGCAGCACTTGGCAGAATAGCCCCTTGGTTTCACCCGTGACCATATGTGTGATCCTACTGATAGCTGTGTATTTCCCGTGAAACCAACAATCCTCAGATCTGCTTTATTGCATAACAGCACAAGTTGTCTTGACAGCACAAGCAGAAGGCAGAGGAGAAAAAAAATTATTTCAATTAGTTTCTTAATAATTAAAAGGAATATATGTTTCTTCCCTTGGTCCTTTCCCAAGAGTCTTGGACTTAACACATTTGCCAATCCTATTTCTGGTCTGTACAGCCTCTTTTAGCACACTCATCACGTTGGTGTCCAGCCCTTTCCAACAGCATTATTTATAAATTCCACGAAGATCAAATCACTCGTGGGCAGTATCTACTCTCAAGTCTTGGTTACTGGCATCAAAAAAACAGGAGTCTTATAATGTTGGCTTGCCAATAAAGCGAAAGGCGGGTTAGAAACGACCATTGGTTTTACATATAGCTATAGGGGAAAGATGCGTATGTTGTAGAGTGTGTAAGAAAACATTGAGCAAAATTACTTGTTTCCACACAAATGGTATTGCAGTGATGAGTGTTTAGTTTTCCTATGATACAGAGCAATACCCAGAAAAGAAAGTCTTAAATATAATTCTACTTTAATAGAGGAAAAGCTCTTAAAGCCTATCAGTCTTTACAAGGCACTTATTTTTTTCTGTACATAACGTGATTCTTAATAAGGATTTGAAGAAAGATTATTAGAGTCTTCTCTCCTTGGAATATGAAAATTATGAGGTCTGAACAAAAAAACAAAAAAAAACCAAAAAAAAAAAACCCTGACTTAAAATTTTGATCACAGATTCATAAAATTATTGGAAAAATAGATCTGCAGAATAGTGCTGTTAATATTGAAATCAGCAATACCTCTACAGAGTGATAATTCCTCTGTGCTAACACGACTCTTAAAGAGATTTATTTTCTCCCCCTGAATAATGTGAGTCTCAAATATCTGAAGAGTGACTATTTTCACAGTGAATTTCTGAAGTGTAACAGTCAGGAGAAAGTACCTGGTTTTATGGAATCACCTTTGAGATGTAAAGTTCAACCCTGCACTGATGGATCTGTGCGCACTTTTACCAGCACACAGCTACTGGTGTTTCGTAGTGTTTCAGAAATCTGAATGCATTTCTGTTTACTGGTTTAGGGATGGGACTTCCCCAAACCTGTGACTTTGGCTCTTCCTTCCTGCAGGTGGATGCCTGCCCTGATGCCCAGAGCTGCCATGGGTCTGCACCAGAGCCACACGTTGTGCCTCAGTTTGTGTTTCAAGAATGTCTACAAGCAGGTATTGAATAAATGAACCTGTCCCTGGTGTATGTTTAGAAAACTATCTCTGCTTTAATGTATTCAGTTAAGAAGTCCCCAAACCCTTATCTGAATCCTGACAGCTGGATGTGGTCTGAAATACAGTAAATGAGTTTATTCCTGTGATTGCTGCAAGAATTCCTGAAATGTGGCAGAAAATGCCTGGGCGGGTATTGTCCATTTGTGCTGATACTCCTCAGGTGCCTTTTTGGCTGATAATGTGCCAAATTGTCCTGCTCTGAGTTTCCCCAATTTTCTGTCTTAAATTGTAACCCACTAATGACCACCGCAGCGTCAGTGCCAGGCTGGATACAGTTGGCTGCTTATGTGTTAGCCTCAAGGTCATCTAAATATTGCTCTGAGCTACTCAACCTGCAGAAGAGGTTCTTCGGATCTGCTCTCATCCGTGCAGGTGCAGAAGGCAGCTAACTATTGCCATCTGCTCTCTGGAACAGAGTTTGCGTGGGGAGCCAGAACGCAGACACCTGTTTGGAATAGGAATGCACAACACATCGCGGCCAAATTGTGTTGCAGGAAGGTGTGGCTGAACAAAACTGAAAAATTAGATAGACAACTCATTCCTCTGTAGCAGGAAAAAAAAAGTAGAGTAAGAGGGACAAAGCTGTTGGGGTTGTAAATGATATATACAGTGAACAAATTGGAAACACCTTTGTGAAGTTCAAGGAAGGGTGGATGATGGTGCTGCAGGGTTTGTCACTTCTGCTGAGTGACTTCTGCCACCTTTCTTCGCTCTTACAGGAACGTGCCCCTTACACCTTCCAAGTGTCTCTGTAACCCCACTGCTGCCTGCGTGCAGCACAATGATGGAAAGATGCTCGTGCAGTTAGAAACCAGACTGGCCTGCAACCTGTTCCTGGCTGGTACGTGAAGGTCAACTAAAATTATTTATAATTAGGACCCCACCATTTACTTAGGACACCCAGCATCTTGTTTAGAAGATTTATCAAGATTTAACTCTTGATGATACGGTCCTTGTTTCTTAGCTTGGCTCTGCTCAGATTCAGGACACCCCATAAGCGTCGATTTACCTTTGAAGACCTGCTCATGTCAGTTCAGTTTGTGACATTGAACCATGTGCTTCAGGCGAACATTGTCCCAAGTGCTGCCTTAGACTCAATTGCTCCTTTCCCACCTCTGTGTTGTAAATCATGCTACATCATTTCATGCTACATCTTGTCTGTTTAACGCCTCAGGGTCACTGCTGCTTCTTTGATTTTCCAAAATTAAAGTGAAACAAACAATTACCCCTCCCAGACCTTGTGTCATTGTCCCCTGTAAAGTGCATGGAGCAGATGTTTTCCTCTATCTGTGTGACCTTATCCTTGCATTTGGCTTCTGCATGTTGGCTCAGATTTTAATTACAGATCCTTCTCACAGCACGCAGTGATAAATCTCCGAAGGTTTGTAACTATAGCTCTAAATGACAATGCAGGGTGTCTGTTTAACGCCTCAGGTTCCCCGCTAGCTCAGGACAGTAGGTGATTCAGGAGAGGAAGTCACTAGCAGAGCAGCAGGGTTATTTTGGGCAAGTTCCCTTGTGTGTGCTGTTCCTTTGGTTTGGAAGACGCAACATTATACCATCATTTGGGCTTGATTTCATAAATACAGCCTTGGCTTCCACTCTGATTCAGTCTTCCCTTGCTTCACATTTTCCAGGCATTTCTTGCCAAGCTACATTTTTTTCTTCCTTAGCAGATTGCTCTCTGCTATCTCCTGGTTTGCCTTGCACCAAGTCCCTCTAGGCACCATATCACTTCTGTTGAGCTGTACATCCCTTTGAACCGTGGAGGAGAGGAATGGAAACTACAGTCGGAGGGACTGGTGATTTGGCAGACCTTGCTCATGCCATAAATCAAACTGACAATAAATCACTAACTATTATTTGGTATGGCCAGAGCTGAAATGCAGATTGACTTTGGAAGAGCCTCTTTTCCTTTTGTCCTGAAGAGCCACGTGTTTCTTTTTTTTCTGCCCAAAAATGAGGACTGGCATAGGAAATTAAAAGATCTTTTCATCTTGTCTTCTAAATATTATTTTCTTAGGCTAATATTTTCATAAGACCCTTTTATTATCCCACAACCTATCAAATACTTAGAGGAGTGTTTCTCTTGCTTCATCCTAACATATTAATTCTGGAAAAAGAGAAAAATTGGAAGAGGGAAAGTGATTTTCTTTCTCATTAACAATGTAACACTGGCATATAGTTTGAAAAACAAAAAGACTTATTACCAAGCTGCCTGTGGTTCGATGATATATATAAAAACCTGTGTTCATGCGTCTATTACTTCTGTGTAAGAGATGTTGTACAGCACACTTGGAGAATTTCTTAGCTCACAGAGTAAATAAAAAACGGAACTAGACCAAGCAAATTGAGCCAAACTTCTACATCTTGAAGATGAAGCAGGAATGACTGAATGCTTCCTGGATTAAAAAGCCCCATTGGGTAAGCAAATGGAGTGTGTCCATCTGTGAGCACTAGGAAAGGGGGAAAAAATCCAAGGTTCCTGTTCTGAGTCTGTTTCCAAGCCTGCTGGCTTCCTCATACTGTGGGTTAGATCTGGGAGTCGGAGCCAACTGAGGTTGAAACTTCACCCTGGAGAATGAAAAAAATAAATGCTGTTGAGTTGCAAGTGCAGGTTTGCTGTGCTGCCGAGATGTGTCTCTGTTATCGGTCCTGGACCTTGGGGAAGCTGCGGATCCAGAGCACATTTCATCTGGGTTGGCAGCAGCAGCCTGGGTGTTCAACTGCCCATGACAGGTTGGGAAATGGAGAAATTTCACATATTAAAGATCTCTGAGAACCCGGGTAGCTGCAACAGCTTAAGGGATTGCCCAGGAGCAGCACATGTCAGCAATCAAACATCACGGTAGATCAGCAGCGACTTCTGGCGTGACACAGGCTGATAACGCCAAACAGAAGGAGAATTGTGCAGCAAAACTTGGTTCCAAGGTTTGGAAATATTCAAAAACCATAACTGGATTGTCAGAAGCGTGGTGTTAGAAATATTTCCTCCGCACGATTGGTCGTGTGGATGTTATTTTTAGTAACAGATATCATCATTTCTGGAACTGTGGAACATGAGGTTTGTGGATGCTGCCAAGTGGTGAAGGGGCAGCGTTATCATTTGGTGTAAACTCAGCACTTAGGAAATCAAGATCTTAATAGCGCTGGTGCAGTGTGTTCAAGCGCTCGTTTGTCCCACAAACTCTGCCAAGGCATCTCTCTCCTATTCCAGTGTAAAGAAGTAGAGCAGGTTCAAGTTGTGCGGATGTTTGGGGTATGGAGAAGTGGAGATCCAGATCCTACAAATTGAAATTTGCTCCTTCTGCTCAGGAGACAGTCTGGAGCTATGTACAAAAGCTGTTTAAAGAAGTGACCGGAGAATTATTGGACTTTGCAAGGAAAGACTTACAGGTTATCCGAAATCGGCTTTTTGACACCAGTTTAATATCAAAGGCTGGTGTTAGTTCTATTCCAGAAAGATCTTTGGTGAAGTCAGTTCTGTATTCCCAGCCATGTCCAGTGGAGTCACTGGAGAATTTATTCAGATTTCTCTTCACTCTGTGAAAAATAAACGAGTTGTTTGCAAAGATGACAAATACTCCCGACTCCCTACTGCAGAATGTTGATAAACAGCTGTGTTCACACAGAAAGCATCGGGTCAGTGGGACTTTTGTGAGGAAATCTTCAAGGTTTGCTCTTTTATTACTCACTTTGTATCTTCCAAAATCTGGCCTCATTTGTTCTTGTTGAGAAGAAACAACAAAGTGCTTAATCGTGGTGAGACACTGGCCCAGGGTGCCCAGAGGAGCTGTGGATGCCCCATCCCTGGAGGGGTTCAAGGCCAGGCTGGATGAGGCTTTGGGCAACCTGGGCTAGTGGAGGGTGTCCCTGCGTACTCAAAGGTTCAATTGGAGTTTCTTCTGTGCACCCCATTGTTACGAGGTCTGTGAGTCAAATTTCAGCTGTTCTTTAGATCTCCCGAGAAAGGCTTTTTCTGTCTCTACTAGTCACATTTATTTTTGCCTTTCTGAGTCCCAAAGTCTGTAAATTTGTCCCAGCTTCTTTATGAAAATAGAAAAGAAACTTCCAAAAAATATCTCCTGAAACCAGAACCACAGAGTTGTATTAGGATGGATTTTTTGTACTCAAACCCAGTTTTCACCTAAATATAGAACTTTGCCAAACGTTTACTCTCCAATAAGTTATTCTTTTCTTGAAAAAGGGAATCAAAACATCCTTTGAAGAATATCTGAATATAGAGTTAACCAAGAGCCCAGAATGGCTTCAGGAGAAGAAATATCCACAGGTTTTGGAAAGTACGAGATATTTATAGCTGATGAAGTGTTCTGGTGTCCTTGGAAAATATATAGTAAATGCTTGGGGGTTCTTTGGGGTGAGAGAAAGAAATACTCAGTTTTAGCTAATTTGAGAAAAGCCAAGCCCTTAATCCTTGTTTCCTGCTGGCAGTTCTTTGTCACGCTGTGTTACGAGTGAGTGCAGAGATGGTGAGTCAGAGTTTGTAAATGAAGGGTGAGAAAAATGGGAACTGTATTTTTAGAGAAAGAGGAAAACAAACTGAGACACAAACCGTTTAAAGCAAACCTACTTTCAGAACTACTGGCTGTAGGAAAAAATAAAAGGAGCACAGAGTGTGCATTTCAGGCCAACAGAGACTGTTGAAAGTGGCACAGAGGTTTTTCTTATGCTGGCGGGGGCTAGTCTGGAAAAAATGCTTCCAGGGAGTGTCAAGAAATGGGTTTGCTTTCTCAACATGTATAGTTTAATTGCGGGTTGGAGCACATGCTAAAAATAATTTCAGCTAGATGAGATTGTGATTTGTTATGCTTAGCTGTCCATACAAATAATAATAAAAATTGTCGTCTTTGTTTTATAATTTGAAAGTAAGTAGCACAGTTAAATTTTTTGATGAACTGAAAGTAAGACCATAAAAGTCACAAAGTAGTATGGGTGTAAGTGAAACTCCTAAAACTGTACCTAAATGGTTGATTCTGTCTTTCAGTTAAGGGCACAGTGATTTAAATCAAATGTTAAATTCACACATTCTAATGATAATTTATATCAGTATATATGTTATCAGCCTAACTTATGTTAGGTATGCTAAATAATTTTGTTATGTATTTGTATTTGCTAGCTCATTTCTGTACGAAATACTGATTCTTGTAGGGGAACATCCATTAAAATATACTGATCTGGAATTAAGTATAGCTTACATGCTAAAAAATGGTATAACTTTTGCTAAAAAGGAGAATACCTTATGCACAGTTAACCAATTCTAGAGTTATTTTTCATGTGCTTAATTTTTATGTGAGCTGATAATGTTGCAATTGTTGTTGATTACATTCATTACCTTATATCAAGGTTTTTAATAGTAATTGGAATTAAATATAGAGAAAACCACACTGTCGTTCTGAATTAAATATAACTGCAATAAATACATGGGATAAATATGTTTTTCTGCATAACAGACCATGATTTACAGTTAATGCTTTTTTTTGTGTAATAAATTTTACTGCTGTCCAGTGAGTTGAATCCTCTATTCCCTGTTTCCATGTCTTTCAGGATTTTCGAGGCAGTGTATCTCAACTTTCAGCTTCTTGTTTTCATGGATAGATTGGGAGAGGAAACCCGATATTCCTTGTCCTTGTTTTCTGGACGTTGTATGAAGCTACAGCACTTGCAGGTTTGGACATCCTGAATATAATTTTTCTCTAGGCACGTGTAGTCTACTATAGACAGCTCCAGATGTTCACAGGTGTAATATCAAAATTAATTTGCATTTGATCTGTTTTAAAGGAAAAATTGCCCAAATTTTCTTTTTAATTGAAAACAAACTTTAATTTATTATGCCTAAGTGTTAACAGTATGGAGAGCTTAGAAACTGTGATGCACATTGGAGAGAACTGTGGGGTCCTCCAGGCTGAAATAAATCCAGATGCATCCAAAGCCTCGCGCTGGGCTCATCGTGTTGGACACGAGTCCCAAGCAAGTATTGGGCAACTCAGTTAACAACTCTGGGAACTCATTGTTCCATCTTGGCATCTTCCATGCTGTCCGTTTCAATTCCAAGCTATTAAGCAGGCATTATTCACCAGCTTTTCCTCATATTCCAGCTTTTCAGAAATCCGTGCAGTATACAAATCAGATTCCTAAGATTCAATTTAACCTTTGAATGTGAGTAGGCTCTTGTACTTCTTGGTGTTACTTCTTGACCCTAAGGACACCTTGTACACCACTGCCCAGGGAGCGGGAACAGTCCCTAAGAGAGTTAGGAAGAGAGAATTTTGCAAAATGCCCAGGCCATGGCTGTAGGGATGCTATGTGAGCCTTTCCTCCAATTTATTGCGTTTGTATTTATGGTGCATGAGTTGCACATTTTTGGATAGGTTCTTTTGATTATTTAATAAAATGCAAGTACGTAAATACAGGTAACATCCCCAACACACTGCCTGCAGTTCTTACGTACTGCAGCACATCTCCTGGATTTCCCTCCTTCCAGAGCTGGTGGTACTAAGTGTTGATTCGGAAAAGAAAACAGAAAATAATTTTTCATTTCAATAACTCCTGGAAAATTAACTGGAACTATGATATCTGTGACACACGACAGCACACATCTCAAACTGTGTTATTTGTAGTCAGTGCTGGGGCTGTAGCCCTGGAACATATGCTTAAAACATCCCTAAACCCCCTCAGAACAGCATTTCGGTAGAAAGTCAGTAATCTGTTGAAATAAGTCGACACAGAAAATGATGATATAATTGGAGCCGTTTAATTGCCTGTTACGTCCTTTAGTTGATCCCCTGGAACAATGTTATTAGTATTTAATGTGAAATTTCTGCAGTAAAAAAGGTGAATTTATTGGGTGAAAGGACAATCTTCCATTTCATGAAATACAACTTGCAGATGGAAACATGAAATAAACGGCCTCCTGCCAGCTTTTACTGTACCTGCTCGTAAACCTTCCTGCCTTGAGACACTGGAAAGAGTTTCTCTGGGACACTTACCATTTACTGAAGGATCTGCTCTCCCTCCACTTTCACAGTGATACAGGCTTTGTATAATTTTTTAATATATTATACAGCTCTGCAGTGAAAAGGGTGGTTGAGAGGAACAGTGTTCATGGGGGAGCGTGCCAAAGCACAGCAGAGGCTGGCGTGGTGTTTAGGTCCCTTACAGAATAATATTTTACATAGGATTGGAGAGTACAAAAGGTTTACTGCTGCCTGAGTGGACCCTGTATGCTCCACCTTGTTTTACTGACTC
>VZTO01025234.1:2276-23712 GCA_013400615.1 Syrrhaptes paradoxus
GGGTGGAGCTTCTGTGGCCACACCCCCTATTGGGCAGGGTGGGGGGAGCTTCTGTGGCCACACCCCTCTTGGGCAGGGTGGGTGGAGCCTGCCATGGCCACACCCCTCTTGGGCAGGGTGGGTGGAGCTTCTATGGCCACATGCTGATTGGGTGGGCTTTGGTGGAGCTGGGTGCCCCACCCCCGTGGGGGTGGAGCCTGTGGGAGCCCCGCCCTGACTCAGAAGGGGTGTGGCTCCACACGTGGGGTGGGGCAGGGGGCGGGGCCAGCCTCTGACAGGCAGGTGTGTGGCAGCCGGCACAGCAGCCTGTGGGAGCACAAGGCGGCCGAGCGGGTGACCCAGCCCAAGGAGGGCACCGAGGCCTCGCCAGGGGACCAGGGTGGCTTGTCCCCGTCCCCGCAGCCCCTGGAGGAGTCGAGCGGGACAGGGCTGTTGGGGGCCTCCCGGCGGCCCCGCATCTCCCTCTGCGCCGTCATGCGGAGCATCAGCCAGCTGGAGACCCCCGAACCCCCCGAGCTGCTGGGGGAGCCCCTCACCGGGGAGGTGAGTGGGGGGGCAAGGGCAGGGACGGGGGTCCGGGGCCGTGGCGCTGGCTGAGCCCCCCTGTCCCCCCCCAGGTGTTCATGGCCACAGAGGCACCAGGGGCCCCAGGAGACAGGGGAGGCCCAGGGGGTGACCCCCCGCCAGCACGACCCTCGTCCCGGCCCCGCCGCGTGGTGCGCCAGGCCAGCCTGGATGGAGGCCCCGCCCCTCCCTGTGACCACGCCCCCGCGGAGGACCCCGCCCCTTCTGACCCCGCCCACCCGCTCTCCTCCACCCCGCCCCCTGCCCCCTAATGCGGGGGGGGGATGGGGCAGAGCAGGGAGGGGGCGGAGCCAAGGCCTGCTGGGGGCGTGGCCAGGGAGCCGGCCCGCCTCCCCACGCACACACTGCCTGCACTGCCGGGGACCGAGGTGCCGCTGCCTCATCCCCCCCACGCCCAGGGCCCTGCCCACCCCTCACCGCGCCGGCACCGACAATAAAGAGTGGAAACGGCCGCCGCTGGCGTGGCTCCTCCCGGGGGTGGCTCTGTGGGGCGGCGGGGACACGCGTGGGGCCTCCTGCGAGGCCTTGCTCGGCTGGGGGAGGCCATCAGTAGGGGCCAGAGTGAAGACGCAGGCTGTAGGGCCTCTCGCAGGGTGCGGGAGGCGGTGGTGGGGGTCTTGGCCCTGCTCCCGGGGGTCCCGGCAGCCCCGCAGCCCGCCCCGCCGCCGCGGGACACGGGGAGCCGGTAGCACGAAGCTCAGCCGCCATCTTGTGCAGTAGGCGGGTGGGGTGCGCATGCGCGGCAGGGCGGGATGGGACTACATTTCCCGGTGTCCTTTGCGCGGGACGGTGTTTACAGTGCGGGGACTACATTTCCCTGCGTCCCTTGCGCGGGGCGCGCTGAGCGCATGCGCATTGTTGTGGGAGAGGGGAGCAGGCCTGGCTCAGCCCCGGCGGACTAGGCCGCGCCGGGAGACCGGGGAAGGGGAAGGTCCCGGGGACCGGCAGCGGAGGAGTGAAGCGGGGCAGGGAGCCGGCAGCCCGCTGCGGCTGTAGCGGTGGGGAGGCGGCAGGGGGGCCCTGCCATGGAGGATCCGCAGGTCATACACCTCATGGTGTGGGAGCCGCAGGCCGAGGCCTTGCAGCCCCCTCAGCACCGCTGCCTCCCTCGCCCAGCTCTTTGCGGGAGGAAGGCCCCAGCCCAGGCTGCCTGGCGTGGAGCCCGGAGGGCAGGTGTGTCGGCAAAGCTGTGGATTACAGATCCTCTTGAGGCTGGCAGAGCCAATGTGGAGCCCCACGTGGGGCTGGGGGGCTGTGTTTTGCCTCCGGCTGTGTTGAGGAAAGGTGTCCTGAGTGGAGCCCGCTCGGAGGTGGTTGTTTTGTGGGGGAAACATCCCAGAGTCTTCCCCCTCCCTGGAGCACCCACCAGGTTGGGACTGCATGCTTGGAGAGCTGCTGGAGTGTGGCCAGAGCCCTGGCTGGCTCGTGGCCCAGCAGGAAGGACCCGATCAGAGCACGAGCCTTGCGCTGCTGGGCTCTGCCAGCGCCCCGACCTTTGCTCTGCGCCATCAGGGCCGCCGCTGTGGAAAGGGCAGCGCGGGGCGATCGCAGCTGAGCTGGGCACAGCACCAACCTTGGCTCTGGCAGCGGGAAGTGCCGTCAGTCCCTTCAGAGCTCCTTCCCATGGCAGGGACATGGGACAGAAGGGAGATAGGGCCCATGGGACAGCTCGAGGGGCCCCAGCACTGCTGTCTGTGTTTCTGGAGATAAGACAGACCTTGTTTTTTCTGAAAGCTTTTCCTCACTTTGCTGTGGCTTGGAGCCTTCTTGATCCAGACCCACATCGTTGGATGCTCTTTGGGTGGGTTTTACTCTCTTCTCCCAACCCTCTGCCACCACAAGGAGTTTGGAAGCCTCCCTCCTTCTCCCCATCGCAAACTCGGGTCCCAGCCTCCAGCACGCTGTGTCCCAGCAGATTTAGTGACAGTTGCTGCCAGACAGGCCAGGAGGGCATCTTCAGTGCTGGGGGGCTCTGCAGACCCCCCGAGGGCAGAGGGAGTTTGGCTGCGGTGTCGGCAGCCACCGGGTGCAGCGGGACCGTGGCACAAAGCTGGACCCAGGGGAGTTAGAGCAGAGAAAGTGGGGGTGAGGTCCAGAGAACCCCCCTTGGAGGATCCCCCACAGGCTGCCTCCCTCCTCCTGGCCCCAGGNCCCTCCCGGGACGTGTCCTGGGTTACTGCCAGGTCCGGCTCTCCACCGCTTGATCGCAATCTTGGGATATAACCGATTCATTTTATTGATTCAGCAACACAGAGTAATAAATTCAGTAATCAAGAACATAAATAATTAACAAACGCATCCTATTATTGATTTATGATGAAATGATTCTGCACACAGCAAAGCTACTAATTAGGGCTCTCAGTTTTATGAATCCCACAGGACTGCCGTTGAATGACAGCTCTGTCACTCTTCCCTCCCCACCGCTCTGTGGGAAAGGTCCGGTCGGGGTCCCGATGGCCATGGGGGGGGGTCTGTGTCTGCCAGACGTGGCTCTGCAGGTCAGCAGCACTACAGTCTGCACTCATCCACACCCCGAATGTCAGAAAATCCCCCCTGTGCTGACCTTTGCCTGATTTTACACCTTATTTTTTTCCATTTTTGCTACCCTTCCACCTTCCTTTCTCCACCCAAACAGCTTGCTCCTAATTATTTTTTTTTCCCACAGGTCCCAGTTTTGTTTCATCCATACCCAAACTGGATGTTTGTGCTGGGTAACCTCAGCTTTCTGCGGGATTCCTGGTGCGGTTCCCTGGGAACGGGCGGCTTTGCCGGCATCCACCCATCCCTCTTCTCCTGGGGTGTGTCGGTACCCCCCAAGGGTGGCACAGGACAGCAGCGAAATCATCCCTCTTCCCTTCTCCCCACAGATGTAAAGAGGAAAAATCCCACCTGGAACTTCGTGACACCACGAGGACGGGCTCTGTGATCTAGAGGTGACCCCCACAGCCCCCCTCCCTCCCTCCCTGGTGTCACCCCCGCTCAGGGACGCGTGTCACAGCTCCTCTCTGATTTTTCTCCAGGTGCGGAAGATGGAAGATGGACAAAAACCGGCAGCGCTGCCCTCCCAGGTACCAGCTGTGTCTGCGCCCGCGCTCGCCATCCGAAGGGCTCCCCGATCCCAGTTGGCTGGTCCCACTGGTGTTACTGGGAGTCCCAGCAGCACCACCTTCTGGATCTGGGCTCATCATCTCCCCTCACCCTTTCCTGGTGGGGGGTCTCCAGTGCCCAGCAAGAGACCAGCACTGCCCACAGCGCCTGCTGGGAACCCCTCCAGGCGAGTTCTCCTTCCCGGTGAGGGCAGGGCTGTGCACCCTGACCGGGCACCATCCTGCCCACCCCGTTTCTCTCCCCTTCCAGGTCCCTACTGATGGCAGCGCCACCCATTCACTCTGGTCCCTACTGATGGCAGCGCTGCACCCTGGACCCTGCTGTGGATGTCCTGCTGATGGAGAAGAGCTCCCGTCCCCACGCCAGCTCGTCCCCAAGAGGCACAGGTATGTGGGGACAGGCTGGGGCTGGGGGGACACAGGCACCCTGTGGAGCTCAGCTCCTTCCTTCTCACTCCAGACACGGAGCCAGCGGTGTGCCCGACGAGCACTGGCAGCACCGAGGACTTTGCTGGTCGGTGCTGGGCTGGCTGGAGCAGCGCTGTGCCCTGGTATGTCCCTCTGCCACCCCTTGGGGACAAGGGGGGACCCAGCCCTCCCAAGACCCCTGCCCTGTGTCCCTGGGGACTCTGCCCCGGGTGTCCCACCTGCCCCACAGTGCCCACAGCTGAGCCCCCCCACTGTGGGCCAGGCTGCCTGTGGTGGGGGGGGGTCCTCTGGGTCCAGAGCACCCCTAAAAAGGGACGGGGAGCTACCTGTCTGCCCCAGAGCGAGGGGGTCTGGGGGGCAGAGGGTATGGTGGGTGGCATTAAATTCTGTGTGACTGGACAACCCGCCTGGCTCTCTCTGGGGGGGGTACAGGTCCCTGCCCTCCCCCAGTGCCCCGCAGAGGGGCTTAACCCCCCTCCCACCCCAGGTGCCCCACAGACAGCAGGCGGCAGCCCCCCTCCTTCACTCACACCAGCCTTTAATCCGCCCGGTGCCCCCCGGGGCTGCGGCACGGCTGCGGACAGGCCTGGGGGGCCAGCGGGCATGGGCCCCCCCTTCCTCCCTCCGGCGTGGGGTGCAGCGGCTCAGAGCTCGTACTCGTGCCAGAGGCTGTGGGGCACAGCGGGGGGGTCAGCGGGTGCCCAGTGCCCCCCACCCATGGTTGGGGTGGGGGGTGGGAGGAATACCAGCAGGGTGGGGGGCACCGGGAGAAGGAGGGGGTGCCCGGTACCCCCCCACCTTGTCCCGCACCCACCTGTAGGTGACTTCAGGGTTGTCCTGGTGCTCCAGGAGGGCGTCACGGATGGAGCTGGGGGGGCTCAGCCCCAGCGCCTGCGCCCGCTCCCACCGCTGCAAGCGGGTGATACCTGCGGGGGGGCCACGGTCAGCGGGACCGGGGGGGAAACCGGGGGGACTAGGGGCGTGCCGGGGGAGCGGGGGTCTCACCGGTGCAGGGCCCGTACTCCCACGCCAGGTCGAAGCGCCGCAGCATCTCCAGGACGGCCGGGTCCGGGGCGGCCACCGGGGGCGGCGGGGACTCCTCGGCGGGCGGCGGGGCGCGGGGCCGGACCCGGGGACAGCCCTTGCCTTTGATCCCACCCTTGACCTTGCCCGGGGGTCGCCCCCGGCGCCGCCGTAGCGGGAAGGAGTCGGTGATGCGCCGGGTCTGCTCCATGGCCCTGCGCGGGGAGAGCGCGGCGGCGGCTCCGGCGGCTGCCGGGAACCGGGCGGGTCCCGCTGGACACGCCCCCTGCCCATCGCCACGCCCCCTGCCCATCGCCACGCCCCCTCCCCCTCGCCACCCCCCCCGCCCATGCCCCCCACCCCTGCCCCCTCCCCCCCCCCCCGCCCTCTCCCCCGGCCCNCCGTTGCTTGCCACGCCCCTGCCTCTTGCCCCGCCCCCTGACGCTCGCCACCCCCCTGCCCTCGCCGGGCGGAAGCGGCGGGGTTGGGGACAGGGGGGGACTGGCTGGTGTCGCGCCCCTGCCGATGGTCCCCATCAGCCCCGGCTGCTGTCACCCCCCCAGCTGTCCCCATCACCCTGGGCACTGTCACCCCCCCGGCTGTCACCGTCACCCCGTGCACTGTCACCCCTGCAGCGGGCACTGTCACCCTGACTGCTGTCACCCCCGCGGTGGTCCCTGTCACCCTGGGCACTGTCACCCCCCCGGCTGTGTCTGTCATCCCCAGGTGTCCCCGGGTCCTGTCACCCCATCCAAGCTGTCCCGATCAGCCCCAGGCGCTGTCACCCCCCTGATTCCCTGTCCCCCCGGGCAGTGTCACCCCCCTGGCCGTCCCCCTCACCCTGGGCTCTGTCCCCCCCCGGCTGTCCCTGTCACCCCCACGAGCCGTGACTCAAGCCGTGACTCACGCCGTGCAGCCGTCACCCTGTGCCCCACGCAGCGCTCTGGCTGTCCCCCCCGCGGTGGTCCCTGTCACCCTGGGCACTGTCACCCCCCCGGCTGTGTCTGTCATCCCCAGGTTTCCCCGGGTCCTGTCACCCCATCCAAGCTGTCCCGATCAGCCCCAGGCGCTGTCACCCCCCTGATTTCCCTGTCCCCCCGGGCAGTGTCACCCCCCTGGCCGTCCCCATCACCCTGGGCTCTGTCACCCCCCTGGCCATCCCAGTTACCCTGGGCTCTGTCACCCCCATGGCTGTCCCCATCACCCTGGTCTCTGTCACCCCCCCGCCGTCCCCATCACCCTGAGCTCTGTCACCCTCTGGCTGTCCCCGTCACCCTGGGCTCTGTCACCCCTGCGGCTGTCCCTATCACCCTGGGCTCTGTCCCCCCCCGGCTGTCCCTGTCACCCCCACGAGCCGTGACTCAAGCCGTGACTCACGCCGTGCAGCCGTCACCCTGTGCCCCACGCAGCGCTCTGGCTGTCCCCCCCAGAAAGCACAGTGACCAGCAGGCACTCTGCCTGCCTGTCCCCCCCCGTTGGTGACACCATCCCAAGGGGGGGGACACAGCGAGTGACACAGGTGCTGATTTGCCTGAGGCTTCTCAGCCCTCCTTGGGGGGGCCAGGAATAGCTGAGGCAGCGCCGCGGTGCGTGTCCCAGCACAGCTGGACAGGGTGACCCTGGGGACACAGATGTGTCCCTTGGTGGTGACACCACACCACCGGTAGCTAGTAACGGCTGGTGACAAGTCAGGTGTGAGAAAACTGCTGCTGGCAGGAGACACAACCCTATAGCATCCATCAGAGACTCCACACTGCTTTTTTTTGAGTTTAACCTTTCTTACTCCACAACTTGGTGACACCCAAGGAGGGTGACAAGGGTGACTCAAGGTCCAACCCTGCCCAGCGCGGGGTTGTGCAGGACGAAGCGGCAGATCCCGGGTACCCTCTGGTACCCCATCTCCTCCTGCAGCCGCTGCATCGCCCGGTTCCCGGTGGCCGTGTGCCCGAAAACGGGGAAACCGCGGGCGTGCGCGCGGCGGGCGGTCAGGACCAGCGCCGCCACCATGAGCCCGCGCCGCCGCTGCGCCGGGACCGTGTAACCGTGGGAGCCGGCGCCGAAGGGGTCGGACAGGACCCAGCAGAGGGGGGTCCCGTCCCCGTCCTGGAGGCAGAGGTGGGGGTACCGGCCCAGCACCTCCTCCAGGTAGCGGCGGCTGCGCGCGTTGCCCCCGTACGCCCACGTCTCGTTCAGCAGATCCAGGTGGGACGGGCTCAGGGAACCCACCCGCACGCCGGGGGCCAGCCTGCGGCCACGGGGAGGGGGTGTCAGTGGGGTGGGGGGTCCCGGGGGGGTCTGTGGGGTGGGGATGGGGCACGTGGGGGGGCTCACCGCGGCTCCGGCAGGGTGCTGGGGTCGGGGTGCAGGTAGGTGTAGTACTCGGAGATCTCCAGCTCCACACCCTTGGTCCCCGCGATGGCCTGGGACACTGTGGTCACCCCCTCCTGAAGCCCTGGGGACAGTGCCATCAGGGGGTCCTGCTCCCCCAGTATCCCTGTTTCTGTCCCCAGTCACCTTCTTTCTGACCCCAGTTCCCTCCAGTGTCCCCAAGGCTCCCCACAACCCCGTCTCTACCCCCAGTAGCCCCAGCTTTGCCCCCAGTGTGCCCAGCACCCCAATTTCTTCCCCCAGTGCCCCCCAGCACCCCCAATTCCTTTCACCAGTACCTCCCAGTGCCCCCAGTTCCTTCTACCAGTAACCCCAGTACCCAAGTTCCTGCCTGCAGTGTCCCCCAGCACCTCCAGTTCCTTCCACCAGTACCTCCCAATGTCCCCAGCATCTCCAGTTCCTTCCACCAGTACATCCCAATGTCCCCCAGCACCTCCAGTTCCTTCCACCAGTACCTCCCAGTGTCCCCAGCACCCCCAATTCCTTCCACCAGTACATCCCACTGCCTCCAGTTCCTCACCCCCACATCACCCATGCTTCCCTGCAGCATCCCACGCTCCCAGTGCCCCCCAGTGCCCCCCAGTCCCCAGGCCACCGAAGATGTGGAAGGCGGTGTCCCAGCGCACGGTGCCGGGGGTCTCCAGCAGCGCCCGGTAAGCCCCCAGGTCCCGGTAGAACGCCGTGTGGATGTTCCGGTAGCAGTCATCCGCCGGCATCTGCGGGGCACGCGCCACGTCACCGTGTCCCCACTCCGTGTCCCCTCCCCGTGCCCCCCACGTCCCCGGCGGCCACCTCCTCTCTCCGCCGCGTCAGCAGGGCGCCGAACTCGGGCCACGTGTCCACGGCCACCTCGAAGCCCCCCGGGTTCCCCCGGTTTATGTTCAGCACGGCCCCGTACGCCTGCGGGAACAGGGCTCGGAGCTCACGGGGGGCTCTGGGGGAGGATTTGGGGGTCCCCGGGGGTCCCCAAGGCGGGACAGCCCTGGGACAGCCCCCAGCCCCCCGCCCTGCCCATACAAGCCCCCCCGGCCCCATAGGGTTCAGTGGGGTGAAGGCAGAGGGGGCGGAGCCTAAAGCCGCAAGTGGGTGGGGCTTGGGGAGGGGGCGTGGCTGGAGTGGGAGGGAAAGCAGGAAGGCTGGGATTGGTTCTGCTGCAGGCTGGCTGGGCTGGGATTGGCTGGAGGGGTCTGTGAGGTGATTGGGTGGATTGTGTGGGGATGGGAGGGGATTGGCTGGTTTGGAACCAAGGTGTTCTGGGATTGGCTGGATTGTATAGGGGGTCTGGGAGGGGATTGGCTGGATTGTGTGGGGCTGGAAGGGGATTGGCTGGCTCGGAAGCAAGAGGTGCAAGGATTGGCTGGGGCAGAGTTCAACTAGTCTTGGATTGGCTGGATTGTATGGGGGGTCTGGGAGGGGATTGGCTGGATTTTGGGGGTCTGGAAGGTGATTGGATGTTTTGTGTGGGGCTGTGCTGGGACTGGCTAGAGGGATCTGGAAAGGAATTGGTTGGATTGTGTAGGGCTGGAAGGGGATTGGCTGGTTTGGGAGCAAGCTGTGATGGGATTGGCTGGGGCAAAGTCCAGCTGGGCTGTGATTGGTGGATGTGGAGCCAGCGCTGGGGCTGGGGGATCCTGGACTTGGGACACTCAGGGGGTGGCGGGGGACACAGGGTGACACCGGGGTCGCTGTCCCTGGTGGAGTGAGAGTGGGGAGGTGACAGTGGGGTCCCTGTCACGGCAAGGGGCAGGGGTGACATGGGTCCTTGTCACTGGCAGGGCAAGTGGCAGAGGTGACATCAGGGTCCCCATCATGGCAAGACACAGGGGTGACACTGGGATCCCTGTCCCAGCATGGGGCAGGGGTGACACAGGGGTCCCTGTCACCGGCAGGGCGAGGGGGGTGGCACAGGGGTCCCCAGTGTCCCTGTCACCGGCAGGGCGATGGGCAGGCTCCTCCGCAGGACCCCCTCCAGGCGCTGCAGCTGTGCCGGGCACGTCAGGATCAGCATGGTCCTGCCGAGAGACCCCAAAATAACGGGGGGATGGGACCCCTGGGTGGGGACCCCCTCCCTGTCCCCATCCCTGTCCCCATCCCTGTCCCTGTCCCCATCCCCAGCAGAGGCCCCGGGGGGGTCCCCAGCCCCCGCAGCACTCACCGTCCTGGGGCTGGGGGTCCCGGGGGTCCGTCTGGAGACTGTGGGGCAGGTGGTGACACCAGCAGGTCCCTGCTTCTGTGGGGAAGGCGGCGACACCGGTGGGTTCCCAGAGCCACCAGCAGCCGTCACGGGCCAGCGAGTGTCCCCTGCCCGGGGGGTGGCCCCGGAGGGGGGCAGCGGGCAGGGTCCATCCTGCTGGGCACGGGGCACAGCGCCAGCCCCGGTCCGCCTGGGGACACCCTGCCCCACGGCCACCGGTGCCCCACAGCCCCGGGAGCCTCGGCGTCACCGCTGCCCCACGGATCCTCGTCGGTGTCACCACCTGCCCCACAGCCATGCTGTCCCTGACGTCCCCAGGCCAGCTGCGGTGCCTGGAGGAGACCCTGCGGAGGAACCTGCCTGCCAGCCTGCCGGTGACGGGGACACTGGGGACCCCGCTGCCACCCCCTCACCCTTCTGATGATGGGGACACTGGGGACCCCAGTGCCACCTTCCTGTCCTGACAGTGATGGGGACAATGGGGACCCCTCTGCCACTCCCTGTCCCGCTGTTGGGGTCCCCTGTGCCCCCTGCCAGTGATGGGGACACTGGGGACCCCTCTGCCCCCTCTCCCTTGCCTATGATGGGGACCCCACGGACCCCTCTGTCCCCTCTCTGTCCTGCTAGTGACAGGGACAATGGGGACCCCTCTGCCACCCCCCTGTCCTGCCATTGGGGTCCCCTGTGCCCCCTGTCCCCTGCCCTGCTGGTGACAGGGACCCCAGGGTGGTCCCCACGTGCTGGCCCGACCCCCCCACACCGATGGAGGCTGGCAGCACCCAGGGCGCAGCCGGACACCACGGGGGGGGCTGGAGTGACCCGTCACATGTCCCCCCCCCAGCGCTGACCCTGTCCCGCAGGTCCTGGGGACCGTGATGACAGTGGCCCGGGGGAACCCCGCCGCCCACGAGGTGCTGGTGGACTCCTGGCCCCATTTCGGCGTCGTCCTGACCCGCCTGCGCCCGGAGGTGCCTCTTGGGGTGCCCCCCACCCTTCCAGCACCCCCCACACCCTGGGGCTGGGACAGTGAGGGGACACTCAGACCTTGTCACCCCCCCCAGGAGCACAGGGACCCTGGGGACTTCTACAGCAACCAGCTGACGGTGTTCTACCGGGACGAGGGCGCGTGGCGGGGGCTGCTGGGGGGCACGGGGGCCGTGGGCTGGACACGAGCCTTCCAGATGCAGGGTAAGGCTGGGACAGGGGGGCTGGGGACCCCCCCCCCCCGGGCTTGGGGACCCTGCCCCGGGTGACAGTGCTGTCACAGTCCTGCAGGACGGGATGTTCGAGGCCGTGCGCCAGGCGGCCGATGCCAGGGGGCTGCGGATGGTGACCCACCGGTACCAGGCGCTGCTGAGCCCCCGGCCCCCCCAGCCCCGCCAGCAGTGAGTGCGGGGACACGGTGACACAGGGGCACTGGGGTCCTGGTCACATGCCTGGGTGGCACTGGGTGTCCCCAAGAACATCCCTGGGTGGCACTGGGGGTCCTAGTCACATTTTGGGGTCCCCAAGCACATCCCTGGGTGACATGGGGGTCCCTGAGCACATCCCTGGGTGACACGGGGGTCCCAGTCATATCCCTGGGTGGCACAGGGGTCCCCAAGCACATTCCTGGGTCCCCAAGCACATCCCTGGGTGACATGGGGGTCCCTGAGCACATCCCTGGGTGACACGGGGGTCCCAGTCACATCCCTGGGGGGCACTGGCGTCCCCAAGCACATCCCTGGGTCCCTGAGCACATCCTTGGGTGACATGGGTGTCCCCAAAAACATCCCTGTGTGATGTGGGGGTCCCCAAGCACATTCCTGGGTGGCACAGGGGGTCCCTGTCACATCCCTGGGTGACATGGGGATCCCCAAGCACATCCCTGGGTGGCACAGGGGGTCCCAGTCACATCCCTGGGTGACATGGGGGTCCCCAAGCACATCCCTGGGTGGCACTGGGGGTCCCAGTCACATCCTGGGGTCCCCAAGCACATCCCTGGGTGACACGGGTGTCCCCAACCCCACCCCAGGTGCCATCCCTGCTGAGGAGGGGGTGACACAGTTTCCCTTTCCCCCCACCCCACTGCAGGCTCCCCCCAGGACTGCGCCTGGCCCCTGTGTCCCCGTCCCACATCCCCCTCCTCAACGCCACGTGGGATTTCGGGGGCAACGCCCGCAGCCGGCAGTTCCTGGAGGGGCTGGTGCGGGCGCTGCCCAGCGCCTGTCTGCTGGGACCCCGCGGGCGCCCCGTCTCCTGGAGCCTGCTGGACCCCCTGGGCTGCCTGAGCCACGGCTACACGCTGCCCGCCTGGCGCGGCCAGGGCCTCAGCGGGCTCATACTGGGAGCACTGGGCCGGGAGCTGCACGCCCGCGGCTTCCCCATCTACTGCGGGGTGCTGCCCGAGAACACCCCGTCGCAGCGGGCCGTCCGCGCCGTGGGCTTTGAACCCCAGCCTGGCACCTTGTACGCCCTCATCGTCACCACCCAGTAGTGCCCGGGGAGGGGGACATGAGGGTGGGGGTGTGGGTGCCCCGGGGGAGGTGCCAGGAAGGGGGGACCCAAGGGATGCCCAAGGATGGAGGTGTGGGGGTGCCCATGGGTGGGGTGTAAGATGGAGCTACCTGGGTGGGGGGGGGGTCCTGACTGCCCACCCTGCCACTCCCCACCCAGAAAAAACACACTGGCCACCCTCCACCCGTCCCACTGAGCTCAGAGTGGAGCAGCTGCCCGTTCACTCTGATCCCTACTGATGGCAGCACCACCCGTTCACTCTGGTCCCTACTGATGGCAGCGCCGCCCGTTCACTCTGGTCCCTACTGATGGCAGCGCCGCCCGTTCACTCTGGTCCCTACTGATGGCAGCGCCGCCCGTTCACTCTGGTCCCTACTGATGGCAGCGCCGCCCGTTCACTCTGGTCCCTACTGATGGTGCGGGAGGGGCGGGGCGCTGGAGAAAGGCTTTTATTCGTTCATACAAGAATAGATCTTCTGCAATAAATACCCCAATAAATAACATCTCCAATAAATAAACACTCATAGACGCACCGGGGGCCCCGCCTCCAGCCCCGC
Source organism: Syrrhaptes paradoxus (assembly GCA_013400615.1). Classification (NCBI taxonomy): domain Eukaryota; kingdom Metazoa; phylum Chordata; class Aves; order Pterocliformes; family Pteroclidae; genus Syrrhaptes; species Syrrhaptes paradoxus. The sequence goes on from VZTO01025234.1 coordinate 15,056, forward strand.
CCACAGCCCACCCTCTGGGGGCGGGGCCTGTGCAGAGGAGAGGCGGGGCTTAGGCAACGGGAGGCGGAGCCTGTGGTAGGAAGGAGGCGGGGTTTGCTACACAGGCTGGTGGGCGGGGCTTATTGCCATCCCGGGAGGGGCGGAGCCTATCGCTCCAGGGGCGGGTCTTGCTGCAGGGTGGGGCGGGGCTTATTCCTATGCTCTGGGGGGATTGGTCCTTTCAGGGGTGGGCGGGGCTTGCACCCACTCTGGAGCCCTTGGGGGCGGGGCTTATTTCTGCCATGGGGCAGGAGGAGGGGGCTGGTGACCTCCCCGGCCCCACGGGTGTGGGGACAGTCCCCATGGGGCACCTGGGGGGTGTGTAGGTGGGGGACAGCGCGGTGGCACTGCCCCTGCCTCAAGGCACAAGCAGTGGGGACATGGGGTGGCCGTGGTGGCACTTTGGGGTCAGGAGCCCCATCTCTCAAGACACGCTGGTGATGGAGAGGGGACACGGGTGGCTTTGGTGGCACTTTGGGGTCTGTTAAGGCACAGTGTGGTGACAGAGGGCACGTGGGGTGGCCGTGGTGGCACTTTGGGGTCAGAAGCCCCATCTCTCAGGCACGCTGGTGATGGAGAGGGGACATGGGTGTCTTTGGTGGCACTTTAGGTTCGGAGTCCCATCTCCCAAGGCACACTGGTGATGATGAGGACGTGGGGTGGCTTTGGTGGCACTTTAGTTTTGGAGTCCCATCCCTCAAGGCACACTGGTGATGATGAGGACGTGGGGTGGCTTTGGTGGCACTTGGGGTCAGGATCCCTGTCCCTTAAAGGCACAGTGTGGTCACAGGTGCTGTGGGGTGGCTTTGGTGGCACTTTGGGGTCCGCAGCCCCACCCCGCAGGGCACAGCGAGGTGGCAGCGGGGCCAGGGGGCGACCTGTTGGGGTGAGAAGCCCCACTCCCATCCCGGTGACACTGTGGGGTGACACCGGGGCGCTTGGGGGTGCTCAGAACCCCCTGGCCTCCAGCCGCAGTGTCACCACGGCTGGTGGCACCTTCTTCTTGAGGCGGTTGAAGTCCTTGGCCGAGCGCCACAACCAGGTTTGCAGCTCCTTGAGCAGCCAGAAATCATCCATCTTCTTCAAAAAGTCATTGGGGGCCAGCGGGGAGGTACCGGGGGGCGCGGGGGACCCCCCGGCGGGGAGCGGGTACCCCAAGGAGGACATGACGCCGGCGATGCTGAGCACCAAGCCCTGCAGGCTGGAGCAGAAGTGACCGAGGCGGTGACGCAGCTCGGCCGTCCCCTGCCCGTCCAGCGCCCGCAGGTAGCAGAGGAGGCGGCTGTAGGCTCGGTAATTAGCGGCCAAACGAGCGTTGTCCGTTAGCCCCCGCCACAGGTCCAGGTCCACCGTGGCGCTGGGCACCCGCTCGACGCGCACCAGCCGCGGGGGGTTGAAGTCGGGCTCATTGAAGGGGGGGCCCAGGTAGTTCAGCTGGAAGGGATTGGGGGGGGACAACGGTCAGGTGACATGGGGGACATTACGGGGGAGGGGTAAGGGTGGGGACTTCGCCCATCGTCCCCAGTTGCTGTGGTCCCCTGCGTGCTGTGTCCCATGTGCCCGTTGTGTCCCCAGTCTCTGTGTCCTCCTCATCCCAGGTGTCCATGTCCTCATGTCACCGTGTCCCCAGTCTCCATGTCCCAACATTGCAGGTCTCAATGTCCCCAGTCTCCACGTCCCTCATGCCCCAGGTTTTGGTGTCCCCAGTCTGGACATGACCCCCTCATCCCAGGTCTCCATGTCCCCATGGCCATCATGTCCCCACATCACAGGTCTCAATGTCCCCAATCTGGACATGGCCCCCTCATCCCAGGTCTCCATGTCCCCCGTGTCCCAGGTTTTGGTGTCCTCTACTTGGGCATGTCCCCCTTGTCTCCATGTCCCCATGCCCACCATGTCCCCAGTCTCCATGTCCTCACATCAGTTTCCCCCAGCTGGACACGTCCACTATGTCCCTTTCACGTCCNACCCTGCCCATCATGTCCCCCTTCCCATTAGGTGCCCAGTCTAGATGTCCCCCACATCCCAGGTCTCCATGTCCCCATGCCCACCATGTCCCCATGTCCCCAGATGGATGTACCCACCATGTCCCACATCCCCAAGTGGATGTTCCCACCATNTAGGTGCCCAGTCTAGATGTCCCCCACATCCCAGGTCTCCATGTCCCCATGCCCACCACGTCCCCAGTCTCCATGTCCCCACATCCCAGATCTCTGTCCCCCATCTGGACATGTCCACTATGTCCCTTTCACGTCCCTGGTCCCCATGCCCACCATGTCCCTATGTCCCATGTCCCCACCATGTCCCACATCCCAAGTGGATGTTCCCACCATGTCCCCAAGTGGATGGTCCCACCATGTCCCCAAGTGAATGCACCCACCACATCCCACATCCCCAAGTAGATGTCCCCACCATGTCCCCAAGTGGATGTCCCCACCACGTCCTACGTCCCCAAGTGGATGGTCCAACCACGTCCCCAAGTGGATGTCTCCACCATGTCCCCAAGTGGATGTCCCCACCACGTCCCCAAGTGGATGTCCCCACCACGACCTACGTCCCCAAGTGGATGGTCCCACCACGTCCCCAAGTCCATGTCCCCAAGTGGATGTCCCCACCACGTCCCCAAGTGGATGTCCCCACCACGACCTACGTCCCCAAGTGGATGGTCCCACCACGTCCCCAAGTCCATGTCCCCAAGTGGATGTCCCCACCACGTCCCCAAGTGGATGTCCCCACCACGACCTACGTCCCCAAGTGGATGGTCCCACCACGTCCCCAAGTGGATGTCCCCAAGTGGATGTCCCCACCACGTCCCCAAGTGGATGTCCCCACCACATCCCCCTGCAGACGCTCCCACCACACCCCAGCTCTCTCCATCACCCTCCCACCCACGTCCCCAATGTCCCCACCCTCCCACCACGCCAGTGCCACCCCATCATCCGGCAGCACCGGGGGCACGTCAGGGACAGGCAGCTGCCTGCACCCCTTCCTGCACCCTAAGCCGAGGGCAGGGGCCCGGGAGCCGCCCTGCGCCCGAAGGGGCGCAGGGCGGCTCCCGGGCCCCTGCCCTCGGCCGATGACACATTTCCCTTGGCACCCAACAAGGGGACACGTGCAAACACGTCACCCGCAGGGCGTGTTCCGGCACAGGGGTGACAAGCACGGGGAAGGGGGCAAACAGGGTGGAGGAAGGGGGGGGTCCCCACTCACGTAGGTGCCGGCGAGGGTGCGCAGCTGCAGCTCCAGGTAGCGGGTGAGGTGGTAGGTTTTCTGGATGGAGTGACCGGCACCCGGCTCTTCGGTGCAGTTCAGGGCGGGCAGCGCCGGCAGGTTGCAGAGCGCCGCGCACAGGAAGGTGAACAGCCCCCAAGAGTCTCCTGCGGGGGACAAAAGTGACACCAAAGGGGTGGCATCTCGTGGGTGGAACGGTCAAAGCCATCCTGGGGGTGATGGTGGGAGAGGGGAAACTGAGGCATGGGAGGGATGGGAGTGGGGGGGGGCAGGGGTGCTCAGCACCGTTCCGGGCATCGGGCAGCTCAGCGTCCCCGTGGTGCAGAGCAGCTCAGCACCATCCCTGCAATCACAGGGCAGCTCAGCATCCCCTGGCACCGGGCAGCTCAGCACCGTCCCTGGCATCGGGCAGCTCAGCGTCCCCATGGCATAGGGCAGCTCAGCATCCCCTGGCACCGGGCAGCTCAGCATCTCTGCGGGCACAGAGTATCCCCTTGGCACAGAGCAGCTCAGCACCATCCCTGATACAGGGCAGCTCAGTATTCCTGGCACTGGGCAGCTCAGCACCATCCCTGNAGGCATGGGAGGGATGGGAGTGGGGGGGGGCAGGGGTGCTCAGCACCGTTCCGGGCATCGGGCAGCTCAGCGTCCCCGTGGTGCAGAGCAGCTCAGCACCATCCCTGATACAGGGCAGCTCAGCACCATCCCTGCAATCACAGGGCAGCTCAGCATCCCCTGGCACAGGGCAGCTCAGCATCCCCTTGGCACCGGGCAGCTCAGCACCTTCCCTGGCACCGGGCAGCTCAGCATCTCTGCGGGCACAGAGTATCCCCTTGGCACAGAGCAGCTCAGTACCATCCCTGATACAGGGCAGCTCAGTATTCCTGGCACTGGGCAGCTCAGCACCATCCCTGTGGGCACAGGGCAGCTCAGCATCCCCTGGCACCAGACAACTCAGCACCATCCCTGGCACCAGGCAGCTCAGCATCCTCCGAAGCAGAGCAGCTCAGCACCATCCCTAGAACAGAGTGGCTCAGCATCCCCTGGCACAAGGCAGCTCAGTATCCCCTGGAACAGAGCAGCTCAGCACCATCCCTGTGGGCACAAGACAGCTCAGCACCTTCTCTGGCACCAAGCAGCTCAGCACCATGCCTGGCACCGTGCAGTTCAGCATCCCCTGGCACAAATCAGCTCAGCACCATCTCTGACACAGGACAGCTCAGCATCCCCCGGCACAGAGCAGCTCAGCATCCCTGCAGCACTGGGCAGCTCAGTATCCCCTGGCACAGAGCAGCGCAGCATCCCTGCACCCCTGGCCAGCCCGGTATCCCTGCGGCACTGGGCAGCCCAGTATCCCTGTGGCACTGGGCAGCCCAGTATCCCTGTGGCACTGGGCAGCCCAGTATCCCTGTGGCACTGGGCAGCCCAGTATCCCTGTGGCACTGGGCAGCCCAGTATCCCTGTGGCACTGGGCAGCCCAGTATCCCTGTGGCACTGGGCAGCCCAGTATCCCTGTGGCACTGGGCAGCCCAGTATCCCTGTGGCACTGGGCAGCCCAGTATCCCTGTGGCACTGGGCAGCCCAGTATCCCTGTGGCACTGGGCAGCCCAGTATCCCTGTGGCACTGGGCAGCCCAGTATCCCTGTGGCACTGGGCAGCCCAGTATCCCTGTGGCACTGGGCAGCCCAGTATCCCTGTGGCACTGGGCAGCCCAGTATCCCTGTGGCACTGGGCAGCCCAGTATCCCTGTGGCACTGGGCAGCCCAGTATCCCTGTGGCACTGGGCAGCCCAGTATCCCTGTGGCACTGGGCAGCCCAGTATCCCTGTGGCACTGGGCAGCCCAGTATCCCTGTGGCACTGGGCAGCCCAGTATCCCTGTGGCACTGGGCAGCCCAGTATCCCTGTGGCACTGGGCAGCCCAGTATCCCTGTGGCACTGGGCAGCCCAGTATCCCTGTGGCACTGGGCAGCCCAGTATCCCTGTGGCACTGGGCAGCCCAGTATCCCTGTGGCACTGGGCAGCCCAGTATCCCTGTGGCACTGGGCAGCCCAGTATCCCTGTGGCACTGGGCAGCCCAGTATCCCTGTGGCACTGGGCAGCCCAGTATCCCTGTGGCACTGGGCAGCCCAGTATCCCTGTGGCACTGGGCAGCCCAGTATCCCTGTGGCACTGGGCAGCCCAGTATCCCTGTGGCACTGGGCAGCCCAGTATCCCTGTGGCACTGGGCAGCCCAGTATCCCTGTGGCACTGGGCAGCCCAGTATCCCTGTGGCACTGGGCAGCCCAGTATCCCTGTGGCACTGGGCAGCCCAGTATCCCTGTGGCACTGGGCAGCCCAGTATCCCTGTGGCACTGGGCAGCCCAGTATCCCTGTGGCACTGGGCAGCCCAGTATCCCTGTGGCACTGGGCAGCCCAGTATCCCTGTGGCACTGGGCAGCCCAGTATCCCTGTGGCACTGGGCAGCCCAGTATCCCTGTGGCACTGGGCAGCCCAGTATCCCTGTGGCACTGGGCAGCCCAGTATCCCTGTGGCACTGGGCAGCCCAGTATCCCTGTGGCACTGGGCAGCCCAGTATCCCTGTGGCACTGGGCAGCCCAGTATCCCTGTGGCACTGGGCAGCCCAGTATCCCTGTGGCACTGGGCAGCCCAGTATCCCTGTGGCACTGGGCAGCCCAGTATCCCTGTGGCACTGGGCAGCCCAGTATCCCTGTGGCACTGGGCAGCCCAGTATCCCTGTGGCACTGGGCAGCCCAGTATCCCTGTGGCACTGGGCAGCCCAGTATCCCTGTGGCACTGGGCAGCCCAGTATCCCTGTGGCACTGGGCAGCCCAGTATCCCTGTGGCACTGGGCAGCCCAGTATCCCTGTGGCACTGGGCAGCCCAGTATCCCTGTGGCACTGGGCAGCCCAGTATCCCTGTGGCACTGGGCAGCCCAGTATCCCTGTGGCACTGGGCAGCCCAGTATCCCTGTGGCACTGGGCAGCCCAGTATCCCTGTGGCACTGGGCAGCCCAGTATCCCTGTGGCACTGGGCAGCCCAGTATCCCTGCAGCACTGGGCAGCTCAGCATCCCCTGGCACCGGGCAGCTCAGCATCTCTGCGGGCACAGAGTATCCCCTTGGCACAGAGCAGCTCAGCACCATCCCTGGCACCAGGCAGCTCAGCACCATCCCTGGCACCAGGCAGCTCAGCACCATCCCTGGCACCAGGCAGCTCAGCACCATCCCTGTGGGCACAGGGCAGCTCAGCATCCCCTGGCACAGAGCAGCTCCGCATCCCTGCGGCACTGGGCAGCTCAGTATCCCCTGGCACAGAGCAGCTCAGCATCCCTGCGGCACTGGGCAGCCCAGTATCCCTGCGGCACTGGGCAGCCCAGTATCCCTGCAGCACTGGGCAGCTCAGCACCATCCCTGCGGCACAGGGCAGCTCAGCACCATCCCCAGCCAGCGCAGTGCTGGGATGCCGGTGATGCCAGCAGCCCACCGCGCCCCCCGGGACCCCCTCCTCTCCTCGCTGACCCCGCCAGCACCGCCGGCCCCCGGCTCCCCCGGGCGCGCTCCCGCCGGGGCTGCAGCAACAATCCTTTATATGGTCTGAGCGAGCGGGGCGGCCGCGCTCCCGCCGGCACCGGTTATATTTGGACACGGCGACTAACCGCCATCCGTGCCGCAGCGGGCTGGGCGTCCCCAGGGGGCTCAGCACCCCCTGCCCTGGGGGGACCCCCGGCCACCGCCACCGAGGGGTCCCCAGGAACAGGGGGCAGGATGGGGACCCCCCAAGGGGTGGCTGGGGCACGGGGTGACCTTTGCCGGGGTGTGGGGTGACCTTTGCCGAGACCGCCGGAAACCTCCGGCTGGGACCCCGTCATCGTCCCTGACGTCAAGGCGGCCTAACGAGCTGCGGCTTCGTTAGCTGGCGGTTGTGCAAAGGTCACGGCCTGCGGCCAGGATGCTCCCGGCCAACGCCGGAGCCGGGTTTCCCGGCAGCTCCTCCGCCGCCGGACCCACCACCGGCACGGCTCGTCACCGCGGGGCTCCCGGCGTGGGCTGTGCGGTGTCCTCGCGCGTCACCGCTCCCCGTCACCCGCTGCTGGAGGTTTGGGAAAGCGGGAGCGGCCAAGCGCTGGTGACGCACGAGGGTCCTCGGGGACACGGCGGCTGCGGCCGTGCCAACCCGCCGGGGTGGGTACCCGGCTGCGCCCGCCAGCCCCCGCCGTGGGGTCCCAGCAGCTTGGGGGTGTGCAACAGCCCTGTGAGTGTGCAACACACCGGGGATACACCCTGTGAGTGTGCAACATGCCAGTGACACACCCTGTGAGTGTGCAACACACCGGGGATACACCCTGTGAGTGTGCAACACACCGGTCACCCTGGTGATACACCCTGTGAGTGTGCAACACGCTGCTCGGGCCAGGGATAGACCCTGTGGGTGTGCAACATGCTGCTCATGCTGGTGATAGACCCTCCAGGTGTGCAACACACTGCTGAGGGCAGTGATACACTCTGCAAGCGTGCAACATGCTCTCACGGCGGTGACAGACCCTGAGGGCATGCACCATGCTGCTTGCACGGGTGACAGACCCTGCGAGTGTGCAACACACCGGTCACACTGGGGATACACCCTGTGAGTGTGCAACACGCTGCTCACGCCAGTGGTGCACCCTGCGGGAGTGCTGCGCTGGTGTGTGTCACCGTGCAGGTGTGCAATGCAGTGAACAAGTGTGCAACACACCCTGCACGTGTGTGATACACCGTGGAAACGTGCAACACACCCGGCAGGTCGGAGATACCCCGGATGGGTGTGCGACACGCCGTGCAGGGGTGGCATGGACCGCCCAGGCGTGTGCACATTGTGCAAGCGTGTCGATGCACGCTGCACCAATTTGTGACACACTCCGCACGTGTGATGCACTGCAAAGGTGTTTGCCACATCGTGCAAGCGTGCAACACGCCCTGCATGCATGAGATGTCCTGTAAGCGTGTGACACACCGTGTGACACACCATATAAGCGTGCAACACGCCGTGCACGCATAACACACCGCGTGTGCAACACGCCGTGCACACAGGACACACCACGTAAGCGTGCAACACATGCACGCGTGACACGCCGTGCAATCGTGCAACACACCCGGCACGCAGGACACGCCACGTCAGCGTGCGACACGCCGTGCACGCGTGACACACCGCCTCGTCACGCAACACGCCACGCGCGCGTCTGCTGCGTCACGCACACATGACGCACGGCCCAGGCGCGCGTCCCACCCGCGTGTGACACACGGCACACGCCGGCACACGCCCCCGTGGGCTCATCCCCGTGCCCGGCGGTGCAGCCGCTCACCCGCGGCCGGCCCCGGCGTGTCCCGTGCGCGGTGCCGCCGTCCCGCCGT
>VZTO01025234.1:29247-39511 GCA_013400615.1 Syrrhaptes paradoxus
GGGGGGGGCGGGGGGGGGCGCCTGGGGGAGGGGGGGGGGGAAGGGGGGGGGGGGGCTGTCCTCGCCCCTCCCCTGGCACTGCCAGCCCCCTCCTCTGCCCCCCCCGGGGGCGCGAACCCCCTCCCATCGGGTCCGGTTCGGCTGCCAGGGACGGAGACGGGAGCGTGGGGGGGTCCCGCAGCGCGGGGGGGGTCCCGCAGCACGGGGGGGTCCCGCAGCACGGTTCCCGGTCGGCGGCAGGTGAGCGGCGGCGGCGGCGGGAGGAGCGCGGCCGTCGGGGTCCCGCTCCCGGTACAACCGGAGCCCCTCGGAGCGGCTGCCGGGACCCTCCGTTCTTGGGGAGAGGGGGGGACACTTCCCCGGTGCCCCCTGTCCCCCCCCCAGCCCTCCTCCTGCGGGGTGCGAGCGTTAATTCCTTCCCAATTAACCTCCCCCGTTAAAACGAACCCCGACCCGTGGGGGGCTTTGACAATGACCGTGGAGTTTTGGGGTACGTGGGGTGAGGGCTGACCCCCTCCCAGGACCTCCGACCGGCTGCTGGAGCCCCCCACCCTCAGCAGGAGGGGAAAAGGGGGGGATCCGACAGCCTGACACCCCCCCACGCACCCCCTTCAGGACCCACGCCCACGAGTGGGTGCTGCCAGGGGGGCCAGTGGCGTACCCCCGCTGCGGGCAGGGGAAGGGGGGCTCTCCGTGGGGAGGGGGAACATCCTGGCCCTGAGCTGGCTCCCCCGAAAAAAAAATAAAAACCTTTGTTTAAAACAAAGGCGCTGGCCGGGCGGCTGCTGGAGCGCCGGGAAGGGCCGGGAGGTAAAAATCCGGATTTGTTCCTCCTCCAGCCCCCAGCCCCGGCCAGGTCTGAGCCCTCCCGGATTTCTCCGGGGTCCGGAATAGCGGGGCGCCCGCTTGGAGCACGGCGAGAGCAGCCCCTCCCCAAATCCGCAGGGATTCTCCGCGCCACATCCACCAGCCCCGCGTTTGGGGACCCCCCGTAGGGATAAACCCCGGAGTGACACACGCTGCGGCGCTGCCGGGTGATTTATTGGTTGGGAGCCGCGGATTTGGTGTCGAATCCGCAAGGAAGCGCCCGACAGATGTGTTCTGGGGGGGCTCTGGATGCCCCCCCACTTAAGAGCTGGGATTCTCCACGCCAAGGTGATGCCACCGCTGCGGGGAGGGTGACACGGTGAGCCCTGCACACCGGCAGCAAGCCGCGGGGACGGAAATGTTCCCCCGGCGCTCGCTCGGAGGGTATCGCAGCCCCGAGGGCAAGGGTGGGGGCTGCGGAGGTGGCGGTGGGACAGTCCCCTCAGTGGGACAGTCCCCACGGGGTGACAGAGCCGCCCAGGGGTCCCCACCTCTGCCGCTGCCCGCACGGTGTGGGGCCAGCCCCTGGGCTGCGCTCCCCCCACCACAGCGGTGCAGGGTATCTGGTTTCCCCCCCGAAGCGAACAGCCCCCGCCGCCAGCAGTTGGGAAAAGCCGCCGCGGTGTCCCCGGGGGGCTGCAGCGGCACAGCCGGGGCTGCGGGAGCGGCTGCCAGCGCGGGGGGGCCGTCAAGTCCTGCTTGTCACTTGCCCCGTCCCCTCCTCAAAAAGCAGCGCTGGAGTCACTCCTGGCGACTTTTCCACCTCTGTGACCAACACCTGAGGGAGAGGAGAGGAGGAAGAGGAGGGTGACGCAGCCGGCGGATGTGGCACCAGCCCCCCAACCTCATAGGAGCCCCCTCAAACAGCCCATGGGGAGCACAAGACACCCCCCAAGCCAGTGCCTTCCTCCCCGCTTGCCTCCTGGCTTCCCCAGCCCCCTCCCCTTTTCCGGAGAGCCCCGTGCCAGGCAGCGGTGCCACAGTGGAGCCCCTGTCACCCCTGTCCCAGGACGGGGACACCAGCCTGTGACTGCCCCGACCGCTGGAGAGCCCAGCCAGGCATCCTCCTCCTCCTCCTCCTCAGGCCCTGGGCACCAGCCCTCAACAACCCCGTGTGGGTGAGGCCGTGGCCCCCCCGTCCCCTCGGGAACCACGTCACCGGCAGCGCTGTGGGCAGCTGACCTCACCTTTGTCCCCGCCAGGGTGTCACGGGTCCCTCCGCCGGCGCCACTGCCGGCCCTGCCTCCCACCCCTGACCTTTGTGGCAGCCAGCTCGCCGCCTGCCCACCCTCTGCCATGTCACCATCCCTGCCCGCTGCCATGTCACTGTCCCTGCTTGCCCGCGGCCCCTCACGCTCCTACCTGACCCCTCCTCAGCCCCCAGCTCCGCATCCAGCCCCGTCTGCGACATCCTGGGGCTGCACCAGAGTCCCAAGCCTCCAGCAGACAGAGGAAGGAGGGACGAAGGGCTGCTCAGTGCCCTGAGCACCGGGACAGACCCCAAAAGCCCCGCACAGGGGAGGGTTTTAGCCCCAAATCACCTCCAGCCCCTCAGAACCATGGGCTGGGGCAGCCAGGGCACCGTCCCGGCTCCTCAGGGACACTCCAGGGGCGCAGGCAGGGGCAGGGAGCAGACATTCGGGGCGGTGGCAGCGGGCGCCTGTCCCCTCCTGCCGGGCAGGGAGCAGGAGCCCAGCTGTGTCCGTCTGTCTGCCGCTGCCTGGACGAGGGCACCGCGCCATGTGCTCGGGACGCTGTGCCGAAAGGAAGGCGCCGCTCGCGGGGAGACGGCCCTGTGCCTGCCAGCAGGGAGAGGAGGTGACAGGGACGAGGGTTCCCAACCCTGGGGTGTGCTGGGAGAGGCAAAGCCGGGGTGGGCTGAGCCTGGGGGTGCCAGAGCCCCTCGAGGGCTGCCAGGCTCCTGCCCTCGGCCCGTGTCCAGCCCAGTCGCCGGCGCTGGCTCAGGGCGGCCAGGGGAGGAGGGAGGGGTGCGCGTGGCTTTGGCCACCGCTGAGGTGTGTGTGTCACGACCGCAGCCAGCTGCGTCCTATCCGCAGCCCCATAAAACGCCGAGCCCCGAGGCCAGAGCCCCTCCTGGGGACGCTGGCTCCAGAGGAGCCCGGCTGCTGTTCAAGAGCTGGAACAGACGCTCACACACAATCCCGTCCTCCTCCTCCTCCTGGGAGGAAGGGGCCGGTAGCCAGGGCTCACCCCAGAGGTGGAAGGAGCCAGATCCAGCCGACCCCGGGGGTCCGGACCCCGAGCCCAGGCCAAGGCAGGCCTGGGAGTCCCCCGAGCTCCCTGCCTGCAGTCCCAGCCCAGCCGCACACACGTGGCTTGGCCCGCGGAGCAGCCCCGCAAAGGTCAAAAGTTTGTGTACCTGCAGGGGATGCACTGCCGAGGGGCATCGGGTCCGAAATCCTGGACGTGGGGCATTCAGAGAGGCGCTGAGCACCAGCAGCACACCTGAGACAGGAAGGAGAAGGAGGAGGGGAGGCTGTGGTCGCGTGCTGGAGGACGGCAGCCGCAGGAGAGGGGCTCCACACCCCCCTCCCTGCCTCCCCCCCGCCTAAGGTGCCAGCCCCGCTCCCCAGGCTGTGTACTGGGGCCCCTCGGCTCGGGCTCTGCAGCCACCAAGCCCAGGAGGAGGGACTTGGGCAGCCGCTGATCCTGCTGCGGGCAGGAGCCGGCTGAAGGACCCTGCTGCGAGTGCGAGTCAAGTTCCTCGCCGCCAGATCCCCCAGCCTCCCTCGAGGCCCCAACCTGAGAACCAGTTGCTCCGGGCTGGCTGCTTGTGTGAGAAAAGCGATTTTCTGAGCTCCCCCTCAGCTTTTACCCTCTTTGCTGCTTTCATACCCTCACCTGCCTCAAACACAGCACCAGCCTTCCAGGTACGAGCTTCCTGCTTTCCACAGCCGGCAACACCTGTGGGATGGAGACACTGTTAACCGCTGCCAACCCAGGCACAGCATCCCCGCTTGCCCGTGTCCCCAGCCCCTCCCCGGCAGGCAGAAGCTCACAGGTGCCGGGGAGGGGTCCCCCAAACACCGGAACCCCCTGTGTGGGTGGCTGCCTGGCTTCGAGGAGCTGCAGACACAGCCCTGGGGAGAACTGCGCCCCAGGAACGTGGGCAGGGGCCGGCAGCAGCTTATTGGGGAGGGGGGCTGAGCTGAAGGGAACGAGGGGAGAGGGAGGACCTGCCGGAGGGCGGCCTGCTGGAGAGCAGGGGGAGCCAGGCATGAGGGGAGGCTCACCTGGGAGAAGGGAGTGGCCGGAGCGCAGCCCACAGCTGAGGGGAGCGGGCACGGGGAGGCAGACTGGGGTCCTGCACAGCCACGGAGCCGGGAGGTTGCCAGAGCACCGGGGGCGGCACAAACCCCTGCGAGAGGCCCGGGGAGCCCGGAGGAGCCTCCGCCGGGAGAGGGCCGCGGCCTGACAGGCTGAAGGCCGGGTGCAGACCCCGGGGATGAGCAGGGAGGAGCAGGGAAGGGCCCGGCGGCAGGCGGGCGGCCACGGGGCCAGGATGTGAGCCTGGGGACGGGGCGAGGGCAGGCCGGGGGCCGGAGCCGGGAGCGGAGCCGGGACCGGGGAGAACCGTGAGAAGAAGCGCAACCCGCCGCTCGGCGTCGAAGCCCTATTGGCTGAGCGGCACGTCACTCCAATCGCCGGGAGCGCCTGCGTGCTGCCATCCAATAGCGAGCGACGGGGGGCGGGCCTCCCTAAGCGCCGTGCGGAACAACGGGGAAGGGCCGCCCATGGTCACGTGAGGCGAAGCCCGGCGGGTGGAAAACACCGGCGGGCCGTCACGCGGCCGCGCCGACCAATCGGTTGGGGGCGTGGGCGGGACTGAGGCAGGCTGCTGCCCAATGGGAAGGCGGCGGGTGAGGGCGGCGCGGGAGCGCGGAAGGTGGCGGCGCGGCGGTGAAGTGGACGGAACCACTGCAGGCCGGATAGAGAGGGGGGGACGGGCGAGACCATTCCGGGGGCCGCTGGGAAGGCGGCACCGCCGAGGAGCTCAGGGGAGGGGGGTTTGGGCGAGTCCATCGCGGGAGGCGGAGTGGGGGGGGGAGGGAGGCCGGCGCCGCGCGGGATGCTGGGCGCAACCATCTGCTGGGGGCGTGGCCTTTGAGGCGGGGGCGTGGCCTTTTGAGGAGGAGGCGTGGTCCCCCTCACCCCCCCGTGGCTGAAGGCGTGGTCGAGGGCGTGGTCTCAGCAAGGGGGCGGGGCCCGGGGCAGGAAGGCGCGAAGCCCCCACGTGCCTGCCGGGTCCCGGACCCGCGTCATGAAGTGCGTCATCACTGGCGGCAACATCAAAGGTGAGCAGAGCCGGGAGGAGGGGTCGGGGGGGGGGGTTCGGGGGTGCCCTGCCTCACCCCCTGTCCCCCTCACCCCCCCAGTGCTGGGCCGAGCCGTGCACTCCCTGTCCCGCATCGGGGACGAGCTGTACCTGGATCCCACCGACAGCGGGGTACGGGGGTCTGGGGGGAACCAGGGGGGTCTCTGTGCCCCCCTCCATCCCTGCTGGGGGTGGGGGGACGGGTGGTGACCCACTCTGCGTGTCCCCCCCCCCCAGCTGTCCCTACGTACCGTCAATTCCTCACGATCCGCCTTCGCCTCCTTCCTCTTCGCCCCCCTCTTCTTCACGCACTACGAGCCGGGGGACCCCCTGCCCCACGGAGAGTTCTTCCGATGCAAGGTCGTCATGAAGGTGCAGCATCCCCCCCCTCCCCGGCTGGGACACCCCCAAAGCTCCCCTGGGGGTTGCAGGGGCCAGGGAAGGTGACTGTCCCCATGTCTGTCCCCTCCCACAGTCCTTCCTGAGCATCTTCCGCTCGCTGCCGTCGCTGGAGAAGACGGTGGGGAAGTGCCTCATCCTGCTCAAACCCCGCGCCAGCCGCCTGGTCGTGCAGCTCCACTGCAAGTACGGTGAGTGGCAGCGGGGACACGGGGTGGGGGGACACAGTGGCACTGTCATCCTGCCCCGCTGAGCCTGTCCCCTCCCCGGCCCAGGTGTCACCAAGACCCACAACCTGACGTTCCAGGAGTGCGAGCGGCTGCAGGCCGTCTTCGACACCCAGCGCTGCGCCAGCAGCCTGCGCGCCCCGGCACGGTCAGCGGGGTGACAGCGGTGTGGGGTGGGGGGGACACTCCAGGGGTGGCACTGGTCTGGGCAGGGGGGGGACAAAGGGGACACTGGGGTGGCACGGGGATGGAAGTTGCAGAGGATAAGGATGGGTGGAAGGAGGGACCCTGGCTGGCCCTGCAGGACCTGGGAGGGTTTGGGGGGCTCAGCCCCAGCTGTGTCCCCCCCTTGTCCCCACAGGGTGCTGGCGGAGGCCGTGGTCCACTTCCCCCAGACGCTGGCTGAGGTGACACTGGGGGCTGGCACTGGTGGCAAGATCAGCCTCCGGAACTACATGGAGGACGAGGCGGGTGAGCCCGGCGGGGGGGTGCCCCCTCCCCAGCTTTGGGGTGCCACACTGGCCCCCTCACCCACCTCCCCACCCCCCCAGAGCCAAGCAAGACGATGGTGACGGAGCTGTGGCTGGGTGAGGACGAGTTCCAGACGGTGACTGTCACCCCAGGCTCCCACATCACCTTCTGCTTCAAGGAATTTCGGGTGAGTCCCTGCCTGGACCCCCCCACCCATCCCTAGGTCACCCCTCAACGCCCCCCCGCTTTGTCCCCAGGCGCTGCTGACCTTCGCCGAGGCCTCCAACCTGCCCGTCACCATCCACTACGATGAGCCCGGCAGGTAGGAGCGGGCACCCCGGACCCCCCTGTGCCAGCCCTGCCCCTGGTTCCCCCCGCCTCAGCCCCTCTGTGCCCCCAGGCCGGTGGTCTTCACGCTGGAGGACGTGGTGCTGGAGGTCCACCTGGTGCTGGCCACCCTCTCGGACCCCAAAAGCAGTGCGCAGCCCCCCACAGCCAACGGGTAAGTGGGGTTTGTGTGGGCCTTGGGGGGGCGAGAGTCCCAGCTCAGCCTTCTGGCTGCCATCAGTAGGGACCAGAGTGAACAGTCTCCGCTCTGCCCCATTTACTCGCTCTCTCCCCCACAGTGTCCCCCACGTGCCTGCCCCCGCAGATGACTTTGCCGATGACCTTGAATCTTACATGATCGCCATGGAAACCAGCTCTTACGAGGGGGGCTCAGGGGTGCCCCCCAGCCCCACCTTCCCCCTGAGCACCTCACGGCCTGCTGAAAGCGACCCTGAGGAGGAGGAGGAAGGAGCTGTGCCAGGGACCCCCCCTCACAAGAAGGTCTGGGATGGGCACAGGGTGTGCCTGAGGGCAAGGGGACGGGCACAGCCCCATCCTGACCCCCCCACCTTCTGCCCCCCAGTTTCGCTCACTGTTTTTTGGCTCGGTGCTGACGCCGGGGGGGCCCAGCCCGGCCCCCACCCAGGAGGTGCTGGCAGAGGACAGCGATGGCGAGTGCTGAGACCACCCCCCCCGAATGCATCCAGGCAGCAGGACAAGCACTGCCCCCACCCCAGCATCACCCTCCAAACACAGGCACCCCCCCACGACCCATTACAAGTTTATTCCCAAAAAAATCCTCCTGCTCCCCCCCTCCCCGCCTCCACTGCCACCCCAGGGCTGGGCTCTGGGCTCCCCCCTCACCCCGCCGGCCCCTGCTGCCCTGGGGCTGGATTTGCTTTGGTGGAGCGTGGCAGTGGGGGCAGGATCTTACAAATAAAAAACCGAGTCGAAAGAAAAGCGACCTGATGCTAAGAGTGCGAGGGCCAGGCCCCAGCCGGGGCGGCGAGGGGTGGGGATGGCTCACGGTTCATTTCTTGGCTTTGGCAGAGTTGCGGGGAGGGGTGACGGGGCGTCCTGTGGGGTTCAGCCCGCTGAACTGCCCATATTTACCCTTGTTCTTGTCGGCCGGCTTCAAAATCTGTGGGAGGGGGGGTGCAAAGGGGTGAGTGAGGGGGTCTGCACACCATGCACCCTCCTGTCCCAGCTTCCCAATCCCCTCCTGCCACGAGGGCAGAGGCTCCCCTCAATTCCAGGGGTCTCCCTCATGCCCCCCATCCCGCGCGTGGTCACCACAGGCCTGCCCCCACCCCCCTGGCTGCTGTCAGTGCCCCCCCAGCCCACCTGAAATGAACACATCAGCGTTTCGTCCACGCTCATCATGGCGCCCGCGTTGTCGAACTCCCCGCAGTAGTTGGGCGCCGAGAAAAGGGTGACGAGCTGGCGCTTGGCGAAGAACTCGTAGCCATCCTCCACCACCTGCGTGGGCATCGGAACCGGTGCTGAGCCGGGCACCCCCGGGGAAAATACCCCCCTGGGGGCAAGTACCCACCCCTTGGGGCAAATACCCACCTACCCCAGGGCAAATAGCCACCCCCTGGGGCAACAGCCACCCCCTGGGGCAAACAGCCATTCCCCTGGGGCAAACAGCCCCGGGGGTCCTGCCCACACAGCCCAGACAAGCCTCCCCAAACACCCCCCAAGGTCAAACATCCCCCTCTGGAGGTAAATACCTCACTGGGAACCCCCCCGTAGGGATTCAGGCAGCCCCCAGAGTAAATGCTGCCCTTGAGGGGCAAATACCAGGGGTAGAAACGCCTGCCCCACACCCGATACCCACTGGGGACCCCAATCTGTTCCCCCCCCAGCAGTGGGGTGCCCGGCGGTACCTGGTGCGCCCGGCAGATGAGATCCAGGTCGTGCTTGTGCAGGAATTTGGCCACTACCTCCGCCCCGAAGGTGAAGGAGACGCCGCGATCGTTCTCGCCCCAACCCTGCACGTCCTTATCGGGGTCCGACCAGAGCAGGTCGCAGAGCAGCCCCTGATCCGGCACGTCCGTGGGGCGCATGATCCGCCGGATCTGCTCCATCGACTGCAGGTCGGGAGACAGCCCTGCCAGGAGAGTTGGGGGGCTGCGTTAAGCCCTGCCGCCCCCCTGGGGCACCCCCCCACGGCACAGAGCTCCTGTCCCCCCCTCTCCAGTCCCCGGAGGAGCGTGCCCACCTCCGTGGCAGCAGAAGATCTTCTCATCCACGATGGCAGCGATGGGCAAACAGTTGAAGCAGTCGGTGAACGTCTTCCAGAGTTTGATGTTGTAACGCCGCTTGCCTGCAAAGCAGGGGGTGTGGGTGCCTCGTGTGGCCTTTTTGGGGGTACAGGGGTGTGTCAGGGTCCCCATGAGCCCCCATATGGGTTTGTTGCACCCCAAGTGGGCTTGTTCAGACAGACGGACATTATACGCAGCTGCCCAGAGACCCACCAGCCCTGGCACAGCTCTGGCTGCAGTGGGGCAATGCCACGGGGTGACACTGCGTGACAAAGGGGGTGTCCTGGGGGGTGCAGGCTCGTAGAAATGGTTGGGGGGGACAGAGGGGTATGGGGTGGGTGTGGGAGACTCAATGTGGATGATACTGGGAGAACTGGGAGGGAACGCGTTGGTTGTGGGTATGAGGATGGCACAGGGGTGGGCAGGGGGACACAGGGGTGACAGCAGCTGTAGACAGAGTGGGTGCAGGACAGGCTGGGGACAGCAGAGGGGTTGTGGGGGGACACAGCCGCGTCACTCACACTCATCGTAGAAGCCATAGATGCGGTTGATGCTGGCGCACTCGTGGTTGCCGCGCAGCAGGAAGAAGTTCTCAGGGTACTTGATCTTGTAGGCGAGCAGGAGGCAGATGGTCTCCAGCGACTGCTTGCCCCGGTCCACGTAGTCGCCCAGGAACAGGTAGTTGCTCTCAGGGGGGAAGCCCCCGTACTCAAAAAGCCGCAGAAGGTCGTAGTACTGCCCATGGATGTCACCTGGGTGGGGGGGACAGGGTGTGAGCGGGACCCCAGCTCCCCACAGCCCCCAGCGCTGCCCATCCACGTTGCTGGGGAAGCACGAGGCTGTGCTGGGACCCCCAGCTGGCCCTTGCACCCATCCTGGGGGCTCACCCAGCCTGTGCCCAGGGTGCCCGGCCAGTGTGACACCCAGCCAGCGTGATACCTGGCCAGTGTGACACCCGGCCAGCTCTCACCACAGATCTTGAGCGGTGCCTCCAGCTCCAGCAGGATGGGCTGGCTGAGGAAGATCTCCCGTGACTTGAGACACAGCCCCCGGATCTCGTTCTCCGTCAGCTGCACGTTCTTCCCAGGCCGCGACCCTTGGACTGGCCCCCCCCCAGACAGACGGACATTAGGGACCCCTCTCCTGCCAGGACAGGGCCCCCCCCAAACCTACATCCTCCCCCCATCCTGGTGTCTGCCAACCTGGCACCCCCACAGCCCTCACCCCCTAACACTGCTCCCCCCAGATTATCCCAAATCCAGCAGCCCCCTTACCCGCCCCCCAAACCCCACAACCCCCCAACACCCACCCCCAAAACCTCCCTGCTGCCTCCCAGCCCCATCCCCTGCACAGCCCCCCAACAGATCCCC